>BMAO01033960.1:0-245407 GCA_019973975.1 Trichonephila clavata
TATATATATTACATTATTTTGAAAATATAGTTTCACAGACAACTTAGAATTTTATTTTTTTCGTTATATAGATGATATAATCATTTTGGCAAGCAAGACAACTTTATACCTAATATTAATTTTTATCCACAATATCTTAATTTAATACAGACAATAGTAACAGTTACGAAGCAAATTTTCTTGATATAGAAATTAAATTAAATGATTATAAAATAGTTACTAATATTTATGATAAATGAGAAGACTTTAATTTCAATATTATAAAAGTACCGCATTGGGAGAGTAATGTGCATGTATCTATATTCAGAAATATTGTTCTTAATTACACACTACGCAATAAACTTCTAGTTTCTAATAAATCAGAAAAAATAAAAAATTATATACATTTTACTAAATACTGTTTAATTCAAACTACCCTATTAATTTTATTAATAGATATTTAAATAATGAAATTCTAAATAGTAAGGATAAATTTCCATAGTTTTAAAAGGTTTATATTATAGATTTATTATTCTTCTAGATAGTTTTAAATACCCCAGTTTCTAGTTTTAGATAAAATTACTTTTTTAGAATATATTATAAACTTTTAAACCATATTAAGAGTCTAAGATAATGGTAGTATGTTTACATTTCTTATTTTATTATTTCTATTCTTTTCATACTTTTGCTAAGTGCTATTTTTCAGCCATTGCTTTGTTTTGAAATTGTATTTGGGGCCAGAATCTGGCAATAACATGTTTATTGTACTCAGATTTAGCGCGGGCTCTGCATTTCAGTATGCAATTTTTGGGTAAGTTACCTTTTCCTTATAATGGATTTAGATTTCCTATCCATTATTTCCAATTGGTATTTGCTTGGTATTATTAACAAAAAAGGGGGAAGGTTGGCTGGCCAAAAAACATGTTCAACCCCACTTTTATACAGAAGGATTTTTTTAAAGAAATTTTATGTATACTAGCTGTCCTAAGTCAGCAATGTTGATAATACTGAAGCATCCATTCTTTTATATTTTACTGTGTTATTTCAATCTTTCATATCTCCTTCTAAATTCTGTTGTCTTGTTATTGGCAATTGATATTCTTTTAAGTATTAATCATGTAATTCATCTCTCTCTTGTAGAGAAATTTTGAATATATATATATATATATATATATATATATATATATATATATATATTGTAATTATATATTAAATGAATACATTTTTAAATAAAAGAATGGATAGAATTATTAAATATAATCATGAATGAATAAATTTGTCTTTTTCTTTCTGCTAACTACAAACTTCTTTTATATGCTTATGAATATTAATTTTTTTGTTAATATTATAAATATTTCCTTGGAATATTACTTCATTCTTCACAACTTTTTCCTTTGTGGTTAATTTTAAAATTGGGTTTTTATTAATTTCAATGTAGGACCACACACACACACACACATTTGTTAAGGTTTTTTGATGTAGATGTAACCTGTAGAACACTCCTAAAGGATCAGCAAAAATATTTCCGATAATAACTTTATTTACATTCCATATTCTAATCTCATTAAAATAATCGCTACATATTAATAAGCGAGTTGAGTTGATATACTGCAAAAAGGTTACAGTTAGATTTATGCTCAATAATCTATATTAAGCCACCTCAGGTTCATGGTGGTTGAGAGCGATTATACAGCGCCTCCTCATATTATTTATAAAATAAATAATAAGGTGTAACTTTTTGTGCACCTTTCAAATCATGATTCTTATTGGCGTAGATTAAATGAAAAACTTAGATATAATACCAAGAAACTTTTAATGTGTGATCTGGTTATTTAATAAGTAATATAAAAATATTTTTAAGTGAATTCCTACCTTGAATGGATGAATAGAAAATATTTTATTGACGATTGAAAAGTTGAACAAGATGTATATATGGAGAGAGTGAACTCATAATAGGAATTTAAAAAAAGAGCATGTGTGATTTGTTTGCATTGTTGTAACAATGCCCACCCGGTTTAACTAGTTTGGCTGAAAAACCGATTTTCGACGCCACTTTTGTCATTGTTTTTTCAGTTGCATTGTTACAGCAATAGAAACGAATCTAAGCTGGCGTCGAAAACCGGTAATTAATGAATTAATATTTGAAAAAACTTTATTAACATCAAGTGTCATCCACTACAAGTTTAATAAAATTATGTCAACTTGATTGGATGAATAGAAAATATTTTTTAACGATTGAAAATTGGAACAAAATATATAAATATATATATATATAGGGAAAGAGTGAGCTAATAGTAGGAATTGAAAAAGTATAATAACTAGGCTTTTGTTGGCTGTGAAAACTTCTTCAGTCGCATGAGTATTCTTTTTTTTTTAATTCTTAAAATGAATTATCAATTTTTACTCTAAAGGTGCATATAATAAGATTTCATATAGCTTACTCTTGAGAAGTATTGGTATAATCTTAAATCACGCGTGTACAATTACGTGCACAGTTGTAAGTCAAAAATGACATTTTTAGTACAATATATGATTTTACGTCCCATTGTGGTTTTGTTTCATCTGACAGGTAAAAGGCTGTACAACACTTCATTATCATGATTTTTTCCTTTGAATGCTTGAAAAAGAATTATTTAAAATGTATTTTCAGTCTGGACATTTTAAAAAGAGTCTAAATTCAAGTTTGATCTATTCTTTAAAGGACAAACTGGAGAAATTTGGTAATCATTTTTTTTCCACTTAATAAATGGTTAATAAATTTACTTAAAGATAATTTAAATTTCACTTTTGTTCTTTTTTTGATACTAAGATTTTTTCTTCTTTTATATTTAAAATCAAAAGTTCTATTTTAGACCTAAAACGTGCATTTTATTTAATAAAACTCAAAGCTCAATGTCCTATCTTCTGTACAAATTACAATTCTGTACAATAATTTGAATTAATAAGGATTTTTTAAATATTTTATTTCTTTCAATAGTTCAAGCAATTTCGCAATTTCAGGAATTAAAAATGATTAAAGGATATTATTCGAACTCGGATCTCTTTCTCCTGATCGAAAATTTGTTTCCAATATTAATATTTTACTCTGATTCCTCTATTCTACTGACACAGCAGCCTATTTTATTATACTTTCGCTTTCCTATCTGGATTACCGTAAAATCCGGCGTATAGCACGCATCACCGTATAAAGCGCATCTATACTTTCAAGCTGAAATTTTTAATTTTTAGGTTTTTCTTCGTATAACACGCACTCCCTTTTTGAGAAGGAACCTGAAATGTTCTTACGTTTTGAAATCATTAATTGGAGGTATTATTCCAAGTGTTAGAAAAAATTAGTATACTTCTAGAATTACAACCTATAAGTTCACAAGAAATGTCATTTCATTTAAATAAGCAATATTTCAATATGTGTAAAAGTCTTAATTTTTTCCTCTATGCTCTCATCTTTTTTTAATGCTCTCCTTTTTATACCCGGCGTATAACGCGCCCTCGTAAATTTCAATCTTATTTTTTGTCTTAAAAGTGCGCGTTAAACGCCGAATTTTACGTTAATTATTTTTTACAGGAAAAAAAAGGAGTTACATGTTTTATCTCCTATATTTCTTTGTTGAATTTTTTTTTTTTTGATTTTCATGTAAAAAATATTACATATTTATAGTTTTTCTAAATTTTAGAGAGATAAAAAAAAACCTTATGTATGTCTTACAACGTCCCGAAGTGCTACAAAAATAGGGTCATTTTTTCGTCTGAAAATGTGCTTCAAGTAGGGTTGATAGAGCGTTTATCGACATCGTATTTTTAAGTTAAACAAAGGCAATTGGTGACGGACCTCGTATTTTGAGCCATAGTCAAAAGACTAGGGTGACACCTGAGCTGGCACTGCACTCATTAGAACATGAAATATGAAATGGATTCCTAATAAGGGGACTGGCTGTGTTCGAAATCTTGATATTGAAAAAGCGCTTTAATGAATAATTAATTTTATATTTAGTGTCAGCTGAATTAGAATATATATATAAAATAGTTTTAAAAATATTATTATAAGAAAAAATTATTTAAATGCAATTTTTTGTCAAAATATGGAAGAAAATGGCATATTTTCTAAAACAATATCCTTTTATGAAAATTGCTTCTATAAGAATTATATTTTGCTTCTAAATATCTAAAACTCTTTACAGAGCCTGAACTAGGGCTTTTGAAATATATATTTTATAGAAATAGATTTATTCATATTTTAATACATCAAGATAAACAAATTTAAAAAAAATATCGAATATTATTAAACACACACAATTACTAGTAACTTTAAAAATAATGTGAATTTTTCAAAACTTTTAGTTCAGTCTTTGTAGAGAAATCCTAGCTATATGTATATATACGCAAAGTGTCATAATTATAAAAGTATTTTTTATAAAAGGAGAATGTTTTAAAAATATCTCATCCTTTCTTCATTATTTTTTATTTTTTTTTTTTTTTTTTTTTTTGCAAAAATTGCGTATAAATAATTTTTTGTGATAATATTCTTATAAAACAATTTTGTATGTATATTCTAATTTCACTGACACCAAATATCAAAAAAATTATTTATTTATAAGAGCTTCTTTATAATCATGGTTTCGAAAGTAGTTAGTCACTTTAACTGTTCATAGAATAACATGGAACAAAAATCAGCGATAAATATAACCACTATATTGTGATGGGGATGTTTGAATTAAGTTAGTTAGCACCGTTTAAACACTCACATGGAAAAAAAAGTGAATACCAAACTAATTATTCATCTGATACCACGGATAAAAAATTTGCGGAAGCTATTCTCCTCCACATCCGGTGTGACTGAATGGCATTTCACCATTGAAACCAACCCATCATCAGTTCTGCTCTGCTACGTATGTCATTCCCATACAAAATACAAGGACTATGGTTCTCTCTCTTTTTTTTCCATGAAACCATGATATCCTGTTCAGAATGTGAACACGTGAAGGAAATGAAAACAAAATGTTCTCCCCTACTCTGAATGCAATGATAGAAAAGGGAGAAAATTGCAAGTTGTAAATTCCAGCCGCCATTAGTACTTTGAGTGGATCTTCCGCTAAGAGTCGGCTTACAATGGAAGACCAATCATCGCTATTGTGAAATGTTCAATCAAGGGTCTTCGACCCTTCACTGAAATTCGCTGGTGGATAAAAATAATTTTATCTTGTGCACCATATGACAATTTTATATGACGAAAATTGCTCTTGCATGACATTAAGGCCCATTTAGGGATATAAGTTCGTTTGAGTTAAAGTCTATTTAAAACAATTATAAGGGATTTACATCCCTTCTTCCCTGTAACCCGGCTAGAGATGTGAGAGGAACTAAATGATCAGAAGACATAATGAACTTCAATTATTTATTTTTCACTATATTCAACTCAGACACAAAAAATACTCTAAATAGGATAAATATGATCAGTCAGTGCACGAAGGTAAGACAAGATGGCGTGGGGATAATATATCCGATCCTACAAATCTACCCTTGCGATAACTTATACAAAGCTTATTCAATTTAGGACCGTGCTAACAATTAAACTCTCTAACTTCTACTAGAAATAAGATCAAAGTACCTGAACTCTTGTGTTCTTATTTTTGCATTAATTTTAGCACGGCTCCTACAGTTCAACTAAGCACTTCTTTAAGATTCCAACGTCTCGCTTCCTACACTGTTTACGTATACGTTTTACTGCCTATTTACTAAGCTTCTCATTTATTCACTTCACATCCAAGCTATCCTCTCTTTTCTAACCTTCAATTCTCACTTCCCTAACTTTCCAAACTCGCGAATATCATATACTAAACTTAATTTGTGCATAATCACGCTTCCTGTTCTCGGAGAAAGTTGATTGAAAAAAATGACGGCCCAAAAGGAATCCCCAAGGGGTTAGTGGTAGGAACCGTATAGATCCGTCACACAATGTTTCCAAAAAGGGATACCCTAGGGATCCATAGAAATTTCTTGGAAGCCCATTAGGAAAATGGAGTTTTGGGTATTCATATCAATAACAGGATTCTTGATAAAATTTTATTGATAAACTAGCATAGGCCACTAATAATATTAATGTAATAAGATTAATAGTAAAAACTAAATAAATTGATGTCATAAAAATGTCCAGAAATTCGCGGGTGGAAGATACGTGTATTACTTGGATTAATTTTTTCAATCATCTTATCTAGTAGAACAGGGGTCGATAACCTTTTACCTATGGTGTGCCAAACCAATCTGCCAATATGATTCAGCGTGCCATACAGTAGGATATTTTTTAAGCAATTCGATTCCCGTGATAATGCATGCAGAATTAGAGATTAGATGTCGATAATTTAGATCTACAGTTTTATATATTACATATTAATTTTATATTATTTAAAAATATTTTTCAACTTAAAAATAAACAGCGTAAAATATAACAATTTTTTCAGCAAAAAAAAAAAAAAAAACTAAAGTTGAATATATATTATGATTTTTAAACATATTTTTAAAATAACAAAGAACACACATAAAATATAAGTATTTTCCTTCATTACAGTTGAATACCAAGATAAATAGAAAATTTTAATGCATTCCTGGTGCTTCTTGCACTGTTCTACTTTTATATCGTAAAATCAGGGATATAATGGGTAACTTTCAATCAGACACGATTCTGAGCATTCAGTTCTAAAATAATTTCTTTGCGGGCTCGAAATATTTTTCATATGTGGAAAGATTTTAAACTTAGATATGTAGAATCAAAAGTGGAAATCAAAGTACATGTAATTTTCTCTTTTCAAACAATTAAATCTCTCCAATAATGATATTCAATAATTTACAAAATAGCTGCAAATTTATTTCTCTAGATTTATCTTCCAAACTTTTTCGTAATTCCACAAATGTCCATAATTCTGAAGATGTTTGTCAAATAAGGTTCCTTTCAAATTTATCAACTTCCATCCATTCAAAAATCGACAAATTTGTAGAGTAGTGTAGAGGGCCACCGAGAATTATACCGTGAGCCACATGTGGCACGCGTGCCATAGGTTGCCGACTCCTGTTGTAGAATGTGGGTTTTGTTATGTAACATATTTGTTAAACAAAAATGGTAACCGACTTGATACAGTAAAAAGAGATGATATTCGTCTGACTGTAACAAAATTTAAGTCATGTATTAATGCACTATTATCAAAGAATTAGCCACAAGGCTCTCATATGTTGGGACACTTATCACTGGTGTAGCTAATCCTAATGGGGAGCCATGCATCAAAATTCCTTGGAAGCCCTTTTTTAGGAAATAAATAAATGTGATCACACACTGTAATGAAACGGATTTGAAAGTGTCAAAATATTACACATATTGGAGCCCCTGCAGCTTGTGGGCCTTGTATCATTGATACGGTGGTAGCTACGCCCTTGGGGTTTATCTACTTGATATAAAACCTATTTAACAGTTTTAGGAAATTAATTTGTATATGTTGCTGAAAATATCATATTTTATTTATTTTTTTAAAATTATTTCTATAGATAAAAACATGATTTAGTGTTATCGAGCAAAATTTGCATTATATATTTTTTATATAATAGTGCCATTGTTTTATAATTATTAATTTTCACCTAATGATTTTCTTATTTTATATAATTTTTATTAATTTTCATCTAATTAATTTTACAATGTATGCCATACACTGCATACTTTTAAGGGTCGCATGTAGGGCCTACTTTCGCGTAGGGGTCCATATCCCCCAAAAGTCGTAGGATGTCTCTGGGCCCAGAGTCTCAAAAATTCTTAAGACGTCTCTGTCAGTCGTGTTACCATAGAAAAACACCCATCAAAACTAAAACCGATCGAATGAATGGAATGTATGGTTTTTATATGATTTTTTCAATTAATTGTCCTGTGAATAAAACTTATTTTACGCAAAAATAAGCTTAAACATAAAGTAAAAAAATCTCAGATCCTAATTTTAAACCAAACAGAGGACATGGCGGTCTTTTTCAAGTGATGTATTAAGCACTCTGGAATAGATTTCGTAGAATACACTGTGCATTTCAATAAAAAATATCTGCTAATTTTTTTTAAATACACAAATCAAAAGAGGAATATAATAGCCTAAAGCAAATTGAGAGACTTTTATATTAAAAGTTTTAAAAAATATATCGTTAAATTGAAATATAATTTTTTCTACCAAGACAGGAATGAAATTCTTGAACTTTTCTAAGAGGGATTACGAAATACTCCAGCTTTTGGTTTTTATTTACATTTAACATAGTACTAGTGTTTATTAACGTTGCACTTTCAAGCTACACAAAGGCTATTGATGATGAACCTCGTTTTTTTAAAATCTCGATCAAGGAACGAGGATGATCACTGAGTAGGCATCCTCCTCTCCAAGCTTTCACACCACTCCAACGCGAGAATCATGAGCCTCGACAGATTTAACGGCCTCAGTCCTTACACGAAAGGTTTTTAGTGGCACTAGAACTCAAACTCGTGGCTATCATCTCTCGGCTACCGAAGCAACATATTTTACGTAGAAGAAAGATAAGTCGGGAAATGTAAGAATAATTGTAGAGTAGGGATTTTTTTTTGAAGCCCAGTGACTGAGTGGTAGTGTATCGTGATTCTCCGCCACGGGTTTGGAGTTCAAATCCTGGGCTGAGCAAGGTCAACTTAGCCTTTCATCCCTTCAGTGGGTCGATAAATAAGTACCAAGCTTACTTGAGAACTGAACGCTGGGGGTTTTGCGTCAGACTGACCACTTGACCGAAACACATGCACCCCAGCTCCTAAGGTCAAGTAAGCTGAGATGGGCACAATAGGCTTTGGTCCTCATGGACTGTTGCGCCACTGAGTTCAGTTCAGTGATTTTTTTAAAAAAAAGAATGAGCTGAATAGATGAAAGTGAAGCGCTTTAAAAAGGAAAATGTATTTAGAAACTTTAGTAAGACGATCCATAAAAATGAATATTTCATCTCCAAAAAAAAGTCATTCAAGTCTTTGAATACATGTAAAGTTTCATTTCGCTGCAAATGTTGATGTAGAAATAGACTAATGCTGTGGCAGAAATAGTCGAAAAGTTACAGAAACGAGATTTATATCCTTAAAAAAAGACTATAAATGTTATAAGTTATTTTTAAATGTGAATGGATTTATTTCTCTGTTAGAGTTAATTCAAAAAAAATATACGTATTTTTGAATTCATTTGTTGCATTTATTCTGTTTCGCACACAGTTTCTTAAATTAAATACATGTGAAACAAAATAAGTAGGAAACAATTTCTGAAATGCTGCAAAAAGTTATACAGAATAAATCATTTTTTATTTTTCGTTATTTATTTTCAAGCATGAAATACTTAACAAACTGACTTGTTTCAATTCAAAAAAATTTATATTGTCATGATATACATTATAGCAAATTATATTTTTTGCCAATATATGAATAATGTTTGTTTTCATACAAGTATTTAAAGTAATACTGCAAACTGAAGTACATGAGAAATAAATTTAAAATAAAAAAAAAATCTGCTTAGAGTCTGGTATTATTTTTCTGCTAAAAAAAATAAATTTCTTTTATTTTTAGACAAAAGTTATATAAAAGTATAGTCCCCCCCCAGAAATTCCATTGAAGCTAACAATAAAGCAAGAAAAAAATTAAAAATGCGTGTAAAAGGGCAAAAATATTATATATCCTTTCATCCCCAACTTACATTTAAAATCCTATGAAACTGTGGAAAAATAAATGAAAATTTGTTTCATTAATTATTTGCTATCTTGTAATTATTTTAGATTACACACAAATTCTTAGTGAGCATTTTTCAAATTTTGATAATTACAGAAGCTAAAGGTATTTTTCTTCTCCTGAAATTTATATCACTGATTACTTTTTTACAAAATAAATGAAAAAGATGATGATAGTTTTAAAAAAAAGCATTTATCTTAAGTAGATACTCTGGTTTTATATGGAGAAGGGAAAAAAACAGCTTTATATACGGTAGAGTCCCGAAAATTTGCACTCGATAATCCGGTTGCCCGGATAACTCGGCCACACTCTTGCACGTCAAAAAGTGGAGGTCCCAAAACGATACCAAGCAAGACATTATGTCCGATGCAGTAATTACTACTGCTGTGTCCCAGTTGATGAAAATGTGTCGGAAAATATGATGAAGACGGTAACGTTGAGTACACTGTACAAACTTTAAAAAAAAACATAGTGAGGGACTAAAGGCTGTCGAAACCAACCTTCAGTATTTTGAACAATAAGGTGAGTCGGTAATGGATTCACTGTTCTTTCGTCCTCTTCGTGATGAAGCAGCAGAACTCTTAGTGCAGTGCGGAAGACAACAGAACATTACGCATTTCTTTAAAACAAGTAGCTAGTTTTTACACAAAGTCAGTTGCCGTAAAATCCGGCGTATTACGCGCACAAGTGTATAATGCGCAGCTATACTTTCACAAGCTGCATTCTTTAGTTTCAAGGTACATTCGCTGCATAAAAAATACTTTATGAAGGCATAAAGTTATCTATAAAGAAATATACCGAAAAATCCGGCGTGTAACGCGCATCCCTTTTTTACGAAGAAACCTGAAATGTTCGCGTGCTGTTATGTTTTGAAGTTATTTTTTCGAGGTATTATCCTAAACTTTTGAAAAGATAGTGTACTTCTAGAATTACACCCCTTTAAGTTCATGAAGAATATCATTTCTTTTAAAAGAGCAATATTCAGATATATGTAGAAGTCCAATTTTTTTAATGCTTATCTCTTTTGTCTATTTTTAAAGCTATCTTTTTTACCCGGCGTATAACGCGCATCCCTCAATTTCGATCTTATTTTTTGCGTTGAAAGTGCGCGTTATACGCCGGATTTTACAGCAATTTTCTTTAAAGATAGCTTTATACCTTTATAAAGTATTTTTTGAGGAGTTTCAGACCCGGTAAATTACTATATCCTACGTATCCATTAATTTTCATTTACATTGTAGTTCTATGACTTCATAAAGTACGTACTTTTCCTTTGCGTAAGGGTATTAGGGCAGCTTATTTTCAATTATATTCTCAAGCAAACAATATATACATGTGCAGTATAGTACTTTCTGAGGAAACACACGTACTTATTCTTTTTTAATCCTCGGGAACCCGGCCACCCTTCGATCCATATTAGGCCGAGTTTTCGGGACTTTTCTTCATATGTATATAATTTTCAAATTGTCGTTTACCTTGTCCGGTTATGTTTTCTCAATAAGATTTAATTTCTTTTTTACAGGTATTCATGGGTACAAAACTCAAAATTGCAGTTCTTTTACTGGTACTTTTAATCAGTGAAAACTATTGTCACAGTTTACACAATTTTGATGATGGTAAGTAAATGTTTTAAACACTTATATTCTCATTTAACACTTTTACAGTAAATATACGTGTTTAACAACAATACAATAAATTAAACACATTTTCGTTTGCTATATTTTTAGTTAATTTTTTTATTAGTTAATAGTTAAAATATTAACATTGTTCGTACTTTAATAGAATAACCTCAGTGAGATATGCGCATGTTAATATGCATAAAGCGTTTTCCTTTTTTTTAATTATTATTTTTTTGCTGAAGTTTTAAAACTAAATTTTACTAAGCTGCTGTCAAAGTTTTGAAAAAAAATTAATTAAACTCGAGGAAAGTCTGCATTATATATACATACTTTTTACCAAATACACGAGTTTACGTGACTATTTTTTGATATTGTACTTAATTTAACAATCATTTATGTTTATGTAAACAAAAAAATCAACATTTATTAAATTACTCTGATGAATATTTCATTCAAGAGTTTAAGTAATTAGTTTTATTTTCTAAAATTAGTTAGATAAACTTGAAAATTTTCTCAATAACTATATATTATTATTATTATTTCTTTCTTGTGTAGTCCTCAAATAAAAAAAGACAAATTTTATTAAGAATTACTTCGGAATTTTATTACTTTCATCTATTTTATTTTTTACTTATTTTTCTGTTATTTGTGAGTGATAATATAAATCATTTTAAAAGAAAAAATACCTGTGAAATTTAAGCTTGTGAAAGTAAAGAGAAACGTGTTTTATTTTTAAAGAAGTAATCTTCAAATTTTCGTGATTTTTTGTTGTTATTTTAAATTGTAAAATGCATCGTAGTAGCATGTTAGAATGGTATTTAATTTGTGATAGCATATAACTACAGTAGCGCACACAAAAATTTTTCAAGGGGGTCCAGGGTCGAAAGTCCACTATTCTCGTATCATGTTCCAATACACCGCCCAACATGTTTTTCTAATTTTGTCAATTTTCGGGAACAAAAACAGTAAAAAATTAATTATTGAATGAATAATCATCATTAATTAATAAAATTAATTATTACTAGCAAATATTTTAAAACATTTTACGTACTATATACATAGAATTATAAGCAATCGAGAAAAAAAATCAAGGGCTTTCGGGTGGGGGTCCGGCCCCCCTTGTGTATGCAACTGCATAACTATTTTATATATACTTTTCAGTTTCCTTGACTCTAAATTTTCGTATGTATTTTTCCATTTTACTTTCCTTAAAGTTGTAATACTATTTATTTATTTTTTGAAATCGAAGTCAATAAAAGAGAGGCAGAAAGAAATTCTATGAAACAATGCATCATTCAACTATTTTATTTTCCTACCTAGTTCTAAATAGCTTTTCTTGTTACTTTTTTCATGTTTTTATTTATATTATTAATTTGGAACTTTTTTCTTTTTGATTTATGTTTGCGAATTTTTACAATTAGCGTAGTTTTTTTCGGTGTTTCCAAAGTATAATTAACACTTTTACAGAGCATACTCATTTTTTCTTACGATTGTTATTATAACTCCGAATGATTGCAAATGAGATTACACGACTATTGTAAATTACTTCAAGTAATATATCTCTAATTATTATTATTTTTCAGGAGTACACGATCTAATATCTCAAACGGAATTTCGGTCTGTAAAATTACAGTGGCGTTACTCAGCTCCCAAAGAGCCCATAGGATTCATTATTTATTTATGCGAGTTGACAGCATGGGCAAGATCTGCAGAAGATTGTTTTGAGCGACACTTACTTCTTGGAAAACCTAATTCTTTGAATGGTTATGATTCCTTAACAACCGATGGGAGAGGTTTGTATCAAGCTTCATTGTTTGGTCTTCGGATGTTGACCAATTACAGTGTGTCTGTCCAGCCCATGGATGAACAGAACCAAGTCTCTGCTCCCAATACTGAAGGAAGGCGAGCCAATATGCAAGCGAACGAAAGAATTCTTGTCAGGACCAAAGGATGTAAGTTAGTGTGGAATCCTTTTTGTTATCTGTACGATTTTTGATATTTTGCGATATTTAAAGGATTTTGTTTTGTTCCTTTCTCAGAAAACTAAGAAATGTTTATTTTATTGTGAGTAATTTCTCTTCGCCCCTGTCTCTCTATATATACTCGTATACACCCAACTTCTTTTTTACACAGTTTTTAAAAAGCATGATCTACGAGGTGTGACGTAAAAAAATGAGACTGGTCCAATAAATCATTGTACTTACAGAATCAATTCTCCGTGATAGTATCACCTTCAAAGTAGTTCCCTTCAGCATTCACACACTTCTGCGTTCGGTGCTGCCATTGCTGGTAACAATTTTGGAATGAAGTTTATGGAAGTCTCTATGGGAGACTCTCCTTTTTTTGCCTGAACTACTTCAACTGAGGTAAAATGGGTTCCTTTTCAGCAAGATTTAACTATAGGAAATAAAAAAGTCACATGGATCCAAATCAAGTGAATAAGGAGGATGCCCCATCACAGTTATGTTTTTGCTGATCAGAAACTGCTTGACCATGTGAGCGGATGCATTGTCTTAGTGCAACAGCCATCCATAACTCCCAATTCTGGCCTTTTTTCCCTAATCTTTTCACGCAGTCTTTTTAGTACTACAATGTAGTAGTGTTGATTAACAGACTGACCACAGCTGTGAGTGGAAACCCACTCATATCATGAATTTTGACTATGTTTTGGTCTGACCTTGGGTGCCCAGCAAGTTCATCATCTTCCACACTGACCCCCTTCTCCCTGAAAACCTTTTATACCATTCAAACACATGTGCACTAGACAAAGTTTCATCTCCATAAGCCTCGGTTAATATTTGAAATGCTTTCGGGGCTGATTTCTTAAGTTTCACAAGAAACGAAGTTGATTCGACATTTTTCCGGCAGAATGCAGTTGCACGTGTTCACTCAGTGACGCAGAACTCCCAACTGGCTTTGGCGTGATCGATTAATGCGAAACTGGCGACATGGATAGAAGAGGTGCGAGAAATGGCGTCACCAAAATAGTTGTTGCCAACTCCACTCTGTTTTCAGGCTACACACTTAGTTTTTGTGTGTGTCATATCTTGTATCTATTATTAAGTTCAAGCATAGTAGATGAGGTAGATCGCCTTAGTGCGGACAAAGAATTTAATTCATCTCGCCGCAAGCAAATATTTTGATATCAATAGATACGGACAAATACGTAATTAATATTAGATTTCTAGTATTTTTAATTTAAAGATTTCATTTTTTGTTAATCATATAGGTGTATAAATACATATGTCTAAATACGTATACATTTTTTCGTTACTTTTTGAAGTAGATGGTGGAAGAATACACTTACAGTATAAAAAAAGTTAGGTACACACGCATATATAGATAAAATAGCTAGATAGATAATTATATCCCTCTGTATATTTCTAATAAAAAAACTTTTGCTAGTAAGACGAAATTACTTAAAATTGCATCATAATTCTCATCTCTGATCTCTTTATGATTAATAATACATAGGGAATTAGTTTATTTGTTTTACTAAAAGTAAAAGTCTTTTTCAAGACTCAAGATTAAAAATATCGTATCGTTAGTTTCGCGTTGTATTTATTTATTACAAAAATCAAAATTGTGGATACGAAATATTTTTAATAACTATGTAAGTTTTTAAAAATATGATACAATAATGCGAGATATTAAAAAATAAGGTACACGAAGAACGCATGTTTGAAATATTAAATGCTGGTTAATTAATAATTTTAAAATTTCATCCAATTTTAAATACATTAACATTCAAAATGGGATTTAAAATTATAGTTATTATATATTTTTCTATTTCATATTGATTCAAGCGGATTTACTTTTTGTATACCATACACGTAGACCTATATTTTGGCTTTTGCTTCCCAACAATTGTGTGTTCTAAATCATGATCGAAGAATATGAAGTAGAAATATATATATATATATTGATTTTTCAAAACTATTACTCTGGTATAATATGTAAAATAAAATGAGCAAACACAATTTATCAAATCTATTCGCCTGAATAAGTTTCAGCTCTTTCGTTGAAAACCTTTCAAAATTTTTCAGTGTGAATTCTTTCTGTTATTTATTTTCAGCATTTCCTTAAGTCGCTGTTTGAGGGAACATATATAAAAATTTTAAAGACTTACATTATGAAATAGTTTGTATAAAAAATTTAGAAATTTGCTTAAATAAATATAGGTAGGCATATTTCTTTAAAAAAAATTAGTAAACAATTGTATAAGAATTTATTATACAAATAAACGATTTATATAACTGGCAAACATTTTCGATAAGCTGTGTTTAGTTAAAATTTTCACGTATTTGTCTCTTTCATATGATGCGTTAAGGATCTGCATTTGAGTCATAGGTATATAAAAGAATTTTGAATAGGAAACATATAAAACTGATTCTTAAAATATTATACAAATTTTGAAAATACATTTCCTTTATTGGATTTTGTTCTGTGATATAAAAATTTAGAGAGATTTAATGTTTAAATATATATCATAATCCCCCCCCCCCCAAATTAATCAAATGTTAATTTAAATTTGGAATTTTACTGATTTGTACTGTAATGCTAAATAACCATATGTGTATGTGCACGGGTGTATAATATATTCTGGTATTTCAAATCAAAGTAACGGAAAAATTTTAAATCATTTAGAATGCATCACTACTTTTCCCTATGCGGCATAAGAAAGTTATCTGAATTCGAAAATAATTACTTTGAAAATCATCCACGCAAATGAGGAATTGATTGATCAATTCCCCCAGCCAAATCAGCTTCTCTGTACTAATATGCAGTGTGCAGGAAAGCTCCTTCCAGGTTGGGTAAAGCCGACGAGTTACAGTAAAAGACATTTTTCATTAAAAAAAAAATAATCGTTTTTTTAATATATAATCTTGGATTAAAAAAGGAAAATAATTAGTTTTTAGCGTTTTATTCTAAAGGGCTGGAATTATATTCATATGAAAGAAAGTTTTCTTTTAATAATTACGAAACTTCGAGGAAGAAATCATTCATACATTATTTAAAATTATAGTACTTTAGCGTTGAATTGGAGGTAACTATTTTTTAAAGAAAATAATTAGTTATTCTGTTAAAGAAGTAATGTAAAAAATGTAACTTTGAAATATATTTATTATTCATGCAAACGGTTTTATCAAACCTGTGAGTTTCAGAAATGAAAACTTCCGTTTCCGAATAATATATATTTTTGAATAGATTAGTATATTTATTTATTTATTTTTGTTGTTATTACTTATCCTTATTTTCTATATTTTAATCTAATGTGTGGTAAGTTTAATATAATAATTGAAATTGTGATCATTCACAAAAGTTACATTCTCAGCTTTATTGGAAAAAAGCTAAGAAATATTTTTCCATTAGTATTGGAAATTTGCAAGTAGAAGATTTCCCAAAAATGAGAGTTCAGCAAGCAACATGAATGGAAATTTTATTGGTTACTATAATTTTAGCGAGAAATTATATGGATATCAATAATTAAATAAATTGTAATTTAAATAATTAAAATAAAAATCGAATTTATGTGATAAAGAATTCAACTATTACCATTAAAGATCGCACCAAGTTTTTTCCCCTTCAAATCATGAAAATAAAATCCTTTGATCTAGGTGTGAAAATCTTGTTGATTGAAAATAAAACTTATTTATAAACAACAATTAAAGTATAAGAAATAAAATTAAAATTTTACTTTAAAGGAAAAATAAACAGAAAAATGTTGAAATTTTTTTTAAATTTAACGTTTTCGCAACGTCAGTCCTACAGGAGTTAAATAAATTTTAAAATAAATAAGTTATTAAATAATATTTAAGTAAATGTTAACTATAAATAATTAAATTATAGTTTAATAAAATTTTAATAAATAATATTTTTTAATAAAATTCTAAAAATTCTCTTAAAAAGTGCTACGTTTAAAAATAATAGTTTATTTTATTTTATTTATTTAATTTTTCAAATTTATACTTTTTTTCAGTCATACACTTTTTCATCAATTTACATTTTAGCACATTCTCAGAGGGAAAAAATGTATCCAAAATTTTACTATTTTGAATTTTTGTTTATTATTTCATACTCCTTTAAAAATATTTCAAAATAAATATTTGTAGAAGAAATAGATTTCAATTGAATACTTTTTTTTGTTTAGTTTCCGCTTATGCGACCAACTGTCTGGCAAATTCATCAGACATTGTTGTGCACACTGGACCTTATTTTGGAGGCAAAATAGCAGTGGAGGGATCCACTGATGAACGTTGTTGCTTGTATGGTAATAGAAGCAGTTCTCAGGATAACTACACACTTAAAATTGACCACCAGATCTGTGGAAGCAGAACAGTGGTCAGTAATTTTTTCTTCTTTATAGATCTTTCAGATTACTAGTAGTTTAATCGTCATACCTTAAGAATAATTTCTTTTGCGTGTGCAGAGAAGTATCTTTTAAAGCATATAAGTATATTTATAAATTCATATTTTCTTTTCTAAATAATATTTTTAGTGAATTGATTAACATATCATTCACATATTATCAATATTGAACGAACATTTTTATAAATAGGTAACGAAGCAATATTTTTGTCTTGTTATTTATTATGATGCCAAGGAAAATGCAAACTAATTAAGGTTTTTGAGCTGTTAATTTTAATTCCGAATCCATTAAAAATGTCACGTGAGAAAATTTCGCGTCAAATTCAAATCAGCTTTTAAGTCTTCATGTGGTGAGGTATGGAAGTTAGATTGAAATACCACCATATGTAAACCTCATCACTTTAATCTGATTAAAAATTATTACAGTTTTAGTCGTACATCTTTTGATAGGGCAACATAATATGCTTATTATTTATGATCAGAAACATATATTTAAAAATATACGTGTTAGAACATTTAAATTCTATATGGATAACTACAGTAGTTGAGCAATTATGATTCCGAGTCTCAGGGCAGGAGACCATCATGTAAACCCTTTTGTTCAAACCCAAATTCCACACTGAATATCCCATTCCGTTTAACATACATACATCATCAAAAAATAGATACAACATACATACATACATCAACATACGGACTGCTATACATTAATTGGAAATAAATCATTAAGTTCTGCGATGGTGTGGTGTTGGTTTGGATTGTGAGGTATGCATTCTCGTGTTGATATTTCTCGGCAGTTATTAAAAATTTCGAAGTCTATTGCCAATAGTTCTAGAGTAGCTTGAATGGTTATGCTGGTTCAAGCCGATCCACCATTAATTTCGAAATTTGTGCAAAAGTATATTGTAACGAAAGATTGGGACTTTGCTTCTCTGCCGAAAGCGTGCTCGACAAATTTTTTCTCCAAATTTGGAAACAAAACAGATGAACTTAGGAAAATCCTGAAAAGTCTAGAATATTTGCTCGAAAACTTTAGAATCGCCTAGAAGGCTCTTTTCAGTTTATAAAAGGCTGTGACAGCTTCGTAGAGGTTGTTGGTGTTTTGGGATTCGAGTAAAGATCGGCCATAACCAGTTTCAAATTCAGATAACTAAAGGTAGGGAAGGCATTACGCAATTAATTAGAAGGGCATTCACAAGGTTTAAGGATACTTAAGATATGAGTATAATCTACTCTACTTACTCTTGGAGCACTCTGGCCTCCTACGCTAGACTTCAGGGTAAATTTCTTACTTATACGACTTAAGGTCGTAATTCCTAAGCTTAATCTAAAAAATTATTCTTCAATTATCAATAATTGAGCATCCAGTGACTATCTTTCGACTCTCCTCGCGTACCTAAATGTCCACACTTAAATGTAACAACACAATTGCATAAATCAAGTCTTCTTCGGGTGAGAGTTTTCAATAGAATATACAGTTAAAAAGAAATAACTTTACCCCAAAAAGATTACTTGAAGGTTTGCGGATAGACCTGTTACAAGGCTCATACAGAAAAGCAACATTGGAGGCAATAATTTCAGACTGACTGTGTACTTATAATTTTCCTTTATGCGAAAATATGAATTTGAATTACTGTGGTTTTTTCGTGAGGATTTTTAATTTACCCTATTGCGGAGTTTCTCATGAGTGTTACAATAAAGCAAGTTTTTCGTGATACTGTAATAAACTTATTATGGTAGCCAAGTCGCCAAATTTGGTTACCAAAAATGAAGCCAACTTGGCTGTATCGCCAATATTTCGACAAATTTTTATTAAAACGTCATTGTAATGTAAGGGACGGTGTTGCGTACGAATATTACAATTTTAATCATAAAATAAATACGACAAAAAGTAATATTAACGTATTAAACATCCAGATATAAATTATTTACACTATTTTAAATTGAAACAATAATTACACAACGAGATAAAACATTATTTAAACATGTAAATTACAATGTTACAATTTGAGTGGTGAGTATCAGCAGTTGTATAAATTGTTCAACGGGGCTTGTTCCACCGTTTGATTATATAAAAATTATCTAATCAAATATAAGTATATAAAAGTGTATAAAAATAATATAAATATTATATATAAAAATATATATAGTATATAAAAATTATATTTTAAAATTTCTTTATAAATTTTCTTAAATTCCCCTCTTAAAAATCAGAATAATAATCGAAAATTTTTGTTTGCCAGAATGATTCAAGAATAGATACTGTTGTAGTTGTGCACGAGAGCAGTTCTGTCGTTACCCACAACTCAAGAAGGTTTTTGGTTCAATGCTCCTTCTTACCTGAAACTTTCACCATCAAAGCAGCGTAAGTATTCCCCCCGACTGATGTGTTTCCCTGAATAATAGTTATCTTTGCAATACTTGTTTTATTTGAAAATTTAATCGCAATGAATTCGAAGGAGACATACGGTTAAATATATAGGTATGGGATTCGATTCAGTGATTAAAAATTTATTTTATATTATGTGAATTCTAAAACTTTCATGCAAATTAATATTTTTCTCTGCTATACATGCATTCTTGTGAAATTAAATAAGCATACACAAAATAGTATAGAATGAGACTAATAAGAATAAATATATCTCATTGTATGACGCGATGTTTAGTTTCCTCCCCAGTTTACAGCATTTATTATATTATACATATAAAACGTAAAATAGTCGTGGAGATTAATAATTACTTCTACAGTGCATGTTTACTTTCGAAATTTAAAATGGCCGTGGTAGCCTAGTGGTTTTGGTCACGAACTCGAGGACAGCGTGTCGCGGGTTTGAGTCTTGGTGCCACTGAAGACCTACCATTAGAAAAGGCTGATGCACGTCAAGTCTGCCGAGTTTAAAGTCCTCTCGTTGACGTAGTGTGACAGTATGGAGAGAAGATGCCAACTCAAGTGTCGTTCTCATCACTTGGCCTTGGTTCAAAACTTCGAGATCCGTATCTAATTTCCCTCATGTCGCTTTATAGTGCGATTTTAATAAACTATCTCGTCGAACTTTAAATAAAATAATTCTATAAAATAAGAGATTAATAATGTTAAATATATCTTGTTATATATATATATATTATATGTATATACGATTCGATTTAATGTTTAGTTTTATAACATTTCTTACATTATGTAAATTTAGAAAATAGTCATTTAAACAATCATTATCTTATACATTATAATAAAATAAAAATCATATTTTAGGTATTAAACATTCGAGTTAGTTGTTTATATCAATTTCATAAGACTATACAGATTTTTGACATTTCTGACAGTTTGAATTCGAAATTCTCCAAAGATTGTTGCGCAAAGCAATAAAGCTGTTTCCAAGCTAAATTCAACGGGGGATCAAATTATTGAAGAGGAAAGACACGTGAAATTTAGGTGAATTTAATGTTTGTGAAATATATGCGAAGTCATTTGTTAATAGCTCTCGAGTTGGTCTGTAGCAGGGGTACTCAACCCTTTCTCATGCTGGGCCACATACAAATTATATATATTTCACGCAGGCTAACATGAGATAACGAGGGAAAACATTATAAGACCACAGCAGCATTGAAAAAAGTAAAACTGATCAAAATATTAAAACTCATTATAGACTTTTATTTTAAAACCATATTAACGTTTCCATCAAACACACACAAAAAAAATTCCCTTTTATGCATTTTTACTGTCTTATGGGAGTAGTTTCAATTTCCTTTTAACCATGACCAAGCCGTTTACATTCTACTATAAAAACAAGCAAATATTGCTGGCAAAATTAAAAGAACTGATTGCTTGATTTAAAGAATTTCCCCCGAAATTTTTAGTACATTGTTCTTAAATAATTGAAATTCTTTGCGCAATGGGCCATGACCAGGCCGCTCAGAAATGGCCAGCAGACCACAGGTAGAATATCACTGATCTATAGTATACATTTCTAAAGAAGCACCACCACACCCACTCGCCAGTTGGTGCTGAAAATGTTTAGGAAACAACTAGTTGGTATGATGCATTTTCAGCAGGTTGGTACAAGCATGGACGCAGCTCAGTAGATTTTTTCAGGAATATGGGGGCTTACAGGGACTTTTTTCTTTACTTATATAGCTTAAAAAATTTATTCGGATTGGACGTTAAATCTATAAAAAAAAGATTTTTGAATAAAAGTCAGTTTTTCCTGTATTCAAGTGCTCGAAAAAAATTTCATGTTGCCAAATGTATAAGTCAATATCACTAGTTACTGTTTACGTCAATTGTTATATAAAAAGAAAAGGGGTGTTAAAATTATTTGTATTAAAAATTCGGTGGGAGTCGCAGGAAGTTTGGGAATCGATGATCAAGATCAATATTAATTTCAGAAAGTAACAGTTGCGTTTCTGGAGATCATTTAAACTTTCATTTTGCTTTCCCTCTGAAAAGATATACAAAAATAAAAGTGACTGAAATGCGTCAAAATTGAGGGGAGTTCTGCAATAAAAAATTTAATTTGTTAGAGAACAATATATAAGAAAATGAATATAATTGATTTTTATGCTAGAGTAAATATCGTTAACCTTTAGGCCTTTTTAAAAGACTTAAATTTTTTAAATAACATTTGATATACATCTTATCGATATTTTAATTACTACCTGCAAAGTTATATATGTCTATGTATTTCAATTTTATCAAAGTATGTCTCATATGCTGTCTCATTTTTAAAATAACTAGAAAATGTATTTTAAAAAATTGAAAATTTCTGTAAATATTTTAATTTTATATGGAAATATAAAGTTATTGTATTAGGATAACTTATTCAATTATGTTTTATTGAGGGAAAATTAACTTTCCCAAAAATGTTAAAAAATTATTTTAAATCCTTATTATATGTACAAACAATACTATATATTTTTTATTTCACTTTATGATTTTGAAAAGGATACTGTAACCTCTCTCTTTCTCTGATTGAATGCAAACGCAATTTTCGATCATTAAAGTTCAAGTAAGACTTTTAATCCTTATGGAACCTAAGCTAAGTTATCTAAATAAATCCATTTCTCCGAATATTTATTTATAAACTATTTTTATTCATAACAGAATGTGCATATGGCTGACAAAATTAAATCGAAGTAGAATAATTTTTATGGATGAATTTTTTAATGTGAGTGCAGTAATTGTACACAAATAAAACTTCAAAATACTTAAAAGAAAAACATTAATTGATTGTCCCAGGTCTATGTGATCATCGCGTATTATATTTTTACATTTACTTTAATCTTATGTGACCCAATGGGGGAATACCACCAACAAAATTAATTTGCTTTTATCATTAAAATTGGCATCTTATATTTATCTTTCACAATGACATTCTTTTTATCCATCATTATATGCATATTTTTAAACTTCTTTAGTATTGATTAAACAAATGTATGCCGCCGTAGCCGGAATCGGCTTTTGTACCATTAAACCAAACATTCACTCGCTCACTGTGACTTACTTCTAGGAAAATCATTTTATTTAGTTTGGATAATAAATACTTTTTCGTTTAAATTAATATTGAAGAGGGTTTTTTTCCATTACAAGTACAACGTTTGATTTACTTGTAATGGAAAATGGTGATTATTTTTAAGAAGTTTTCATAATGACATTCCTTTTCAAGGAAAATAATTATAGTGAAGGCTCGTAATGAAAAAAATTTTCATATTAATGCAATTATGCTTAATATTTTCAAGCAAATAAGATAAAAGCAAACATTTTTTTCCAATCTCATCAACATGAAAATTATATTTAATGATTAAAGAACACGGTCTCTCGATTATAATAGTCTTCATGATCATTATTTATTTGTGATGTTTAGATAATGGAGAATAAAATTATGTAATTTATTGATCTGTAACAAGAAAACTAAGTACTTTTATCATGCATACGATAATAGTTATCAAAAATTCTATTTCAAAAACTTTTTTCTTATAAACGCCCCCGTGTACGATTCATTCTCTTTTCTTTAATATAAGCATGAATTCCATGGTAATGAAAATGTAATGTTTTATTAGTACTTCGTACTTTTGAAAAATGAATGAAAGCTTTGAAAGCGTCCCTGGTTCTCTCCATATATCCTCGTCATATTTTCGTATGGTGAGAACCAGGGACTTGCTACCTGCCCTTCAATGTCCGAAAAATCGACCATTACCATAGAGGAGGCTTGATGGTCTGGAAAGTCATTACGTTGGATACCGCACTTACCTCTATGTATTTGCAAGATACAGTGTGAGTGCGCTGTGAGGTATAGGGATGAGGTCTTTTAGCCCTATGTTTCCCCTTTCACGGGTACAGTTGGCCTTGATTTGATTTTAATGAATGACAACGCTAGGCACATAGAGCTCAGCTGGTCGACGAATTTCTGGAGAGGATATTCATCGAATAGATTGGCCAGTTAGATCTCCAGACCCCATTCCTATAGAGCATACCTGGGACGCTCTGGTGAGGACAATTGCAACTCGCAACCTCCCGAGAACCATCCAATGCCTGAAAACAGAGTTACTGAAAAGGTGGAATTAATTGCCACAGGAACTCATAATTTCCCTTATTTTCAGTATAAAATCCCGGTGTGAGTCCTGTTTATCTGAAAGAGGAGACCATACTCCCTGCTAACCTTTACTTTATTGTTGTTATATTCTGCATTTGCTGTTTCCCACCTTCCGACTTCATTGAGTGTCCCACACAATTATGCGTGTGTATTTTAACTGTTGGATGGTTATTTTTTTGTACTATATCATCCCTAAAAGCAGACCGAATTTCATTGAAATCTGTCCTGTAGTTCTAAAGATAATCAACGAAATCTAAAAATTCTCTTAATTTTGAACACCAGTGTATTTCTTAAATCAAATATATAACTTGTGATTAGTGCATTATTTTTATGTTTAGAGAAGTTTTCTATTTTCTTTTGTTGCATTTTTTGTTTAAAAATTAATTAAAATGAAATACTAACTTTTAAAATTGCATTACAGAACTAAAATATTTTAAGTTATCCAATTTAGCTAACTGGATAAATGAAGTAAATATTATATTAATTATTAAAAAACTTTAGCAATTTAATTTTTTAATTTTTGTGGTTTTAATACTTTATTGGTGAATAGAATTATGTATTACAGAAATATTAATGCAACCTTAAATAACCTTGTTTTCCTGAAAAATAACAATTAAGGGTCTCAGGGTTGTTAACTTTTTCTGGAGGGCTGAAAATATAAACAATATTCAAATACATATAACTCTTTGAAATTAAAATTAAATAATTCGAATCTTTTACGTATTATTTATAAAGAGATGGGGCTTTAGAAAAGTGTAAAATGTTTAAAATATAATCAGAATTTAAAAAATTATAAGCATATGAAAGTAGGAAACATTTTTGTAAGAAATATTAATTAAGTTTTACGCGTTGTGCCTGCTATTTTCAAAAGTAGTTGCTTTAATTACTAGCAACAAATTGATTTATAAAGTTAAATGTATTCTTATTACACCGTAGTTCTTTTAAATAAATAGAATAATAAATTATATTTTTTAAAAAAAATAAAAAATTATATTTTCAAATTTTTTTTTTAAATTTCAATATTTTTTTAATATTTTGAAATACAAAAGAAATATTATTCGTAATTTACTTGGGTTTAAAGTGTATGATATATTTATAATTCTATAAAGCATCAAAGGCTACTATTTTAGAAAATAGCGTGCGCAACGTAAAAATTACTTAATATTTATTACAAAATTATTTGCAAATGCTTATAAAATTTAAAATTATGATTATATTTCAGACATTTTGTACTTTTTGAAACCATAATTCTTTGCAAATAACGTGTACAAGATTCGAATTATTTAATTTAAATTTAAAAGAAGTATACCTGTTTGAAAATTGTTTATATTTTCACCCCTCGAGACAAAATTCACACCCCTGAGACCTTTTAAAACATCCAAAATTTTAGAACAAACATTTTTTTAAATTATTTCCTGTTAATTTATTTTAAATATTAAATTAAAATTTTTATATATGATATAAAAAATTTTCGCTGTGAATTCTTTTCTTATTAATTGAATTAGAAATCTAATATGCATTTTATATTCGCTCAATTATCTTCTCAACTTGTATATGATTATATAAATTACTGATATCAGAATTATTCCACAAATCTTGAACATCTGTCTCTATTTTTCCTTACCTAAACATAATATCTGACTTAAGACAATTTTCCAATGTTCCAATTTTTGAAACTTCTTGAGAAATTTATTAAATCGTACGAACAACATTAAACATTTATCAGTCTATAGTTAAAAATCGATTTATTTTTGCTCAAAATCGGAAAATCATTCATTTTAAAATTTTAAAAAGGAATAATGAAAATAGAAAAATGCACATATACAAGTTAACTTTTTAAATGTATATATACTCATATATATTGTAATAATAATTCAATTCCCTTTTATAAATACTAAAAATAAGAATACATTTATACTTTAAACTTTGAAAAGGCAAATGAAAAAAAAAAGAATTTTATACAAATGATATTTAAGATATAATGTTAAATAGATAAGCACTGAAAAAGAGAGAGTTTGTGAAAAAGACGAAGAGCAAAAAACAACAAAATTTGAACAAAAGATTTATGAAACGAGATTAAAATTTATTTCAACTTCAAATTATTCCAGTTTTTACGAAATTTATATTACATTGAATTGAATGCATCAAAAAAACATTTTATTTATATATTTGTGGAACACAATTTGATCACTAATTTGATTTTTAAAAAATCAAAGTCATTTTTCATTTCTTTTAAAATTTCATAGGAATGTAGTTATATAATCTTATTTTGTCACTTTACTGTAGAAATAATTAAAAATGTATTTTATATTTTCCGTGGGGTTTTTTTCTTTCTTTTTTTGTAATTGTAATTTACTTTATGTTATATATTTCCGTGATGCCACAAGAGAGTTTAAAAAAATAAATTCCTGAATTAAAAAAGTCCTTCCTTTGATTTTTAGTTTCAATGTACCTCAAGAAAGTGAAGCCGAGAAGAAGAATTTCAATTACAAACAGCTGGAAGAGGCCCTGAAGAACTTGGATTCCAATGACATTTATACATACGACCATTATAAAGAGAACCATGTCAAAGATTCGAGGATGTCGTCTGAGCAAGCGCAGTCGGTGCTACAGGGGAGCCTACCAGGATATGGTAATCGAATCAAGAAAATAAATTAAAATAGAACGCATGGGGTGGAATTCAATCATGCTTCGTTTAAAAGGAAGGGAAAGGAGCAAATGAGTTCCTGAGATAGGGAGCTATATTATCGAATTATAATGGAAAAAATCCTTGTAAATCCTATTTCCAATTTTTTTTTATATATAAATCTTTTAAAAGTAATAAGTTTTTTTACTAATTTTTTAAAAAAAATTCGTATAACATTGAAATGATTATTACATATTTGTTTAAATAAACTAAGTAAATTGTTCAAGAGGCATTGAAAGGAATTAATATTAACAAATTCTTCAAATAAGTTTGTAAAGAATAACAAATGGTGAAAAAATGGGGTTTTTTTTTGTAAATATTACGAATAGTATATTCTGTATAATAAACTTTTTAAGAATGTAAAATTATGCAAAAGCAGAATTTAAAACATGTGCTAGTCCCAGCTTACAGACATAATTAAATTAAGTTATACGAAAACTTTTTTTAAAAAAATGGATTTATGGGGATTTTTTGTTGATTTTAGACTTGTTTAGTACATTTTAAGAAAAATATGCTAAAATTAAGAAGAGAAAAAGAAATTATTATTACTAAAATCGGAAAAAATGGGTAAAAATTTACAAAAATTAACAAAAACGCGGCCCATTTTGTATTAAAAGTTTATGAAAATTTTTCAATTTTTCAATTCTGATGAGATGCTATGTTATTCATTTTTGAAATGACCTTCAGGATAAGAGATTTTTTAAATTTTACAAAAACGAGAGCACTTTATCTTAGTTATATGAAATTGCTTAAAAAACAGTGATTATATTAACATAAGGGACTGTAAATTTTGTAATAAAACAATGATTGATAAATCTGAGGGTCTAAAAAAACACTTCTACTATTATACAGAACATACACAAAAAATTTCAGTTAATTGTTTTCAAAACTTTTTAGCAATCATTGGCCCCGTTTGAGAATTTAAAAAAAAACATACACACATTTCGAGTAAAAAGCCTTTTAAAGTATGACATCTTGCTTAAAGTAATCACATCTGTTTTACTAAAACACCTGTAGTTTATGTTCTAGTGAACGGAAAGGGATAAATTTTGTATTTTTATAAAGCTAATAAGATGGCCCATAAAATAAAATCATAAAAAAGTTTGTCAGTTTTTAGCAAAATTCACAATTTTAGGAGCCTTAATATTACTTTGCATTTGTTTATAAAATGTATAGATATACTTAATTTTTATATTTTAATTTTAAAGATATTTTTATATTGAATAAATTCAATTCAATGTATATGTATTCGTTAAATTTATATAAAAAAAATTCTTACAATTTACTTTTGAGTGTGAACTAAATACTATTGAATATCACTGTTTAATTTTTATATCTTAAATAGAGATCAAAAAGTTTTAGGAACACTCTTTCATTTCATATCTTTAATACACGCCACCAAATATATTTATATTTAATTACATAATTTATACACATTCAGGGGAAGGGGCAGGATTCTAGGGGGCCCAAAGCCTGACTTTGCAGTGGCCTTAATATTTTCCGTTATGCCGTTGACTATATGTACTTAATAATTTACTTTGCTTGTTAAATGTATTTTAAAACATCACAGAAAAGTAACAAAAAAAAGATTCAGTAAATTAATATTTGAGCTTTTCAATTTACTACCAACACTATGTGTTATTTGAAAGTGCATATCCATTAAGCTGGCTGAGACTTCCACGTATTCAAATTATCTCGGTAACAATTTAAGCAGCTTTCGTATTCCAGAATTTTACTTCAGCGAATGACACTAATCATTTTACTTTGATTCTCTTAGAGCTTCCTGTGGTTTATCATAACATATCTCTTAGTAGTGTAGATGCATTTGAGAATTATAAGTCGAAAATCAATATAACTTTCCTCCTTACAAAATCCTATTTTACAATAAAGGAGATTGGAAAGGTGCACACAAGTATAATAGTTATTGATTAGTTTCTGAGTAGAGCATTATTTTTCTTGATTTCTTATTTCAAAAAAGTAATTTTTTATGATTTAAGTAGGCCTCGATGTGCATAAAAGTTTAAAATGGACATAAGGAAAATTTCTTATGGAATATTGAAAGTTTAACAAAATTTCATTCAAAAATCAAGCAAAAATGAAAAACTTTCATTTTTGTTTTTATATGTATGAATAAACTATTCGTTAAATAAATATTTGAAATTTTATTTTCTTTAAATAATTAAATTTTCTTTGACACTAAATAGATTTAATTCTGGAATGTATTTGAAGCACACATTTTAAGTATATGTTAAATTATATCTATTTTGTTTTTTCATAAAGTGCTCAAATAATAGAATTACACTGTCAAGTTTGTTATAACATTAATTGCTCTAATATTTTATCCTTAAACAAATAACTTATTTTAACACCTTAACTTAAAAACCGAAGTATACTTATGTATCTTGACAACATCCAGTTACGCATTTTAATAATAAAATTTGTAATTATAGTAAATTACATTTTTTAACAGTATAATATATTTATAATAGTTATATATTTTCATAATAAAATTTGATACATTTTTTTGGAAAATAATTACTTAGTTAAATATTTAATATCGTCCCTTTAGAAAACTGTAGCTTCATAAACCTTGCAATGAAAAAAAAGCAAAACTTGGGAAACAATTTTGTTAAAAAAAAAAAAAAGATACTTTTGAAAAGTTAAATTTGATACACAAGTCTCTCTAAATTGATTGCTTACCTAAAAAGATTCGAAAATGAACTCTCTGTCCATGAGTAATTTTTTTTCATACGAGATGTTTAAGTAAAACTTTATCGCAACTATCATAAGTATAGTCTCTATACAAACTTTAGACCGTTTAAGTTATCTGCATGATTGTTAATTAAATTCGAAGCTATAAAAGGAATTCTAATAATGGTTTTACAACAATTTGAGTTAAACTTAGGTGGAAACCGAATGAGAGAGAGAGCAAGAGAAGAGAGGAGCTCTTAAAGAAAATTTAGGATTTGGTTTGATTTATTTGATTTGAATTAATGCTACTATAGAGCAGTGGTCTTTCAACTTGTTCGACACAAGGAACCCATAAAAATACAATGTATTCTTGTGAAACCATATTCCACACAGAAACAGCACACACACAATACATTTGAGGAAGATATCTTAAAAGATTATTTAAAGTAGATCAACGTGTAATAGATTAATAGGTACTTTCAGGTATACGACTACTTCTGACAACATTCTTTTTTTTAAAAAAGGGAGATCTGGGGATTTTTGTTGTTGTTGTTTTTGGATTTGCTTAGTACATTTTAAGAAAAATTTGCTAAAACTAAGAAGAGAAAAAAATTATTATTAATAAAAAATGGGAAAATGGTAAAAATTAACAAAATATAATATAAACGCAGCCCATTCTGTACCAAAAGTTTATGAACAAATTTTCAATTCTAATGTGTTGCTATGTTATTCATTTTTGGAATGACCTGCAGGATAAGAGATATTTTAATTTTTACAAAAACTAGAGCACTTTATCTTAGTTATTATATGAAATTTCTTAAAAAACAATGGTTATGTTCACATAAGGGACTGTAAATTTTATAATTGATAAATCCGAAGGTTAAAACATTTCTACTATTATACAGAGCATACACAAAAAATTTAAGTTAATTATTTTCAAAACTTTTCTAGCAATCGCTGTCCCCGTTTGTGCATTTAAAAAAAAAATGCCTTTAGAGTAAAACGTGTTTTAAAGTATGACATCTTGCTTAAAGTAATGGATCAGCTTTTACTAAAACACTTCTAGGTTTTGCTCTAGTAAACGGGAAATAATAAACTTGGTATTTTTATGAAGCTAATAAGATGGTCTATAAAATAAAACCATAAAAAAAATTGTAAATTTTTGGCTGAATTCACAATTTTAGGGTAGTCGGATACCTTAAGTAAAGATAATTAAAAAAAGTTAATTAATCTATTTTAGTATAATTTATTTATTAATACTATTTTTTTTTATCCAAGTGTCACCTATCCATGCATTATATTTAGTAACTAGAATAAGTGCTTGCATTTTTTTACACAAACTGTTGAAGACTAGGTCTATTTAAATTATTTGCAGTCGCATTTTATATTCTACATTTAAATTATTTTTAGATTTGGTTTTTGTAACCACTCACGTTGAAATAGAGAAATAATTTCCACTTAAATACCACGTTATTCCAAATGGCATTAAAATGTTTAGAAATGTGTAAGAGAAATCCTGTGTATTTGCATGAATTTTCGAACTAAACTTTAGGAGCTGTTCTTGCTTAATTTTTTTTTTGACGTCGAATCTGTTAATATGCCAATAAGATGTTCCATCTCCTACACTATAAGTGTTTGATTCCTTAAATTAATAATAGGTCCGTTTTCTCATTAGGAAACTATTTAGTTGTGCAAAACATTGTACTAACGAATATAAAATTATTTCTGGGAACCCGATACATATCAAGAAAAAAATCCGATTTAATATATTTTATTATAATACAATAAAAGTTCAAAAAGTATTACAAAACATATAAAGTTACTATATATAAAAAAAATAAAACTTTCAGTTTTAACAGGAAGAGCTATAGATGTATTCAAATTACTACACAAACTTTATAGAGAATGTGAATTCGTTTTGCATATAAATTTACAATTTTCCTTTCGATTCTTTTTATGGTTCGATTCCTTTTCCTTTCGACTCTACGTTTTCCTAATGGAACCACAGTTTAAAGATCCCTGCTCTAGAGCTATAGATAACTATTGGCGACGAACCTCATAGTTTTGAACCAAATTCAAGTGATGAGGTCGACTCCATTTATTTCACATGAAATATTTTGGGGGAAATCCAGACTCGAGATTTCCTCTCGATTTGTACAAAAGGAAATTCAAAGGGGACTATGAACTATCTATGACTATCTTAAGTCAAAGCATAGAATGACACATAATTCCAAAGGTAAGAGAATTACATGTCGTGGGCAGTGGCGTAACGTACACCCCTGCATCGCGGGGGTCCCAGGATATTAGGGGGCCCAAAGCCGGACTAACACCAAGTACGTAACCTTTGTAACATTCGGTTTGGGCCCCCAAACCTCGTATCAGGGAGGCCCCTAATGTTCTCCGTTACACCACATGTCGTGGGGTATTTTTATTTGAATTAATATTACTACAAGAGTACGGCAATTTTTATTTCTTGAATGCTACAATGTGTATGTCATATTCGTCATTGCATGTTATGTAGAAATTGTGACGTATTTGATAATTTTTACATATAAAAGCAGTCACAATTTTGTCGTTTTTATTTGCTTCTGTTACTACTTGGATGTGAGGGGTATGTAAAGACATGACAAGATTTCTCTCAAGCATATATTCAAAGAAAAAGGGATTTGGTGTTAAACTTTTTAGTTTAAATGCACTTGCAATATACTGTGATAAGTAATGTTAAACATTTTCGAAATAGTTAGTAATGGAAAATTATTCTAGAGGCCATTTTAGAAATTAAATTACTTTATTATTTAAAATTAGATTTTTATGCGTGATTTTTTCTTCAAATTTTTCATAAAAAATGTATTTGTCTTATGGTTTTTACAACAAAATGCACATATAAATGCCGATATAGTTCCGATTTCTTAGTATTATTCAATACAGTTTAATTGAGGAAATAATTGAATGTTGGGCTATGGAAGGGGCAGACTTACATTTATATATTCCAAAGAAATCCGAATTTAGTATATGTATTTATTTAAATTCTCACATTTCACTACTTTTTGTATAATAAAATAGAATTTATTTCAGCACTGAAATATTTATTAGAAGGAATTTAGAGTTGAATAAAAAAGAGCAATTAATGTGAATAATTCAGATTTTCTCTAGGCATGTCAGATATCCAATTATGTTCATCATCAGATATTAATAAATAAGCAAATATGATCGTTGAAACATAAAACTACATTTGCTAAACATTATATTTATTTTTTAAAAATAAACAACTTAAGATATGACTACCCTAAAATAGTAAATTTTACCAAAAATAAACAAATTTTTTGTGTGTGATTTTATTTTATAGACCATATTATTGACTTTATGAAAGTACCGTTTATTATTTTCCGTTCACTATAACAAAAACCACAAGTGTTTTAATAAAAACAGATGCCATTACTTTAAGCAAGATGTCATACTTCAAGACGCGTTTTCCTCGAAATGTGTTTTTTTAAATGCTCAAACAGGGACAGAGCGATTTCTAAAAAAGTTTTGAAAATAACTAACTAAAATTGTTTGTGTATGTTCTGTATAATAGTAGAAGTGTTTTAACCTTCAGATTTATCAATCACTGTTTTATTACAAAATTTATAGTTCCTTATGCTAATGCAATCACTATTTTTTAAATAATTGCATGTAATAACTAAGATAAAGTGCTGTAGTTTTTGTAAAAATTTAAATATCTCTTATCCTGAAGGTCATTTTAAAAATGAATATCATAGCAACACACCAGAATTAAAAAATTGAAAACTTGTTTATAAACTTTTGGTACAGAAAGAGCCGTGTTTACGCTATTTTTTTGTAAATTTTTACTATTTTTTCCCATTTTAGTAATAATAATTTCTTTTCTCTGCTTAATTTTAGCATATTTTTCTTAAAATGTACTAAACAAATCTAAAAATAACAACAACAACAAAATCCCCATACCTCCATTTTTTTTTTAAAAAAAATTGTCTCAAGTAGTCGGATACTTTAAGTTAACCATAATTCATGCAGAACACGTTGATTGCATTTAAATGTTGATTGCATTTAAATATGCTTCACTTACATTATATTCTAAATAAAAGTGTAGTTAGAGAAAATTTTTAAATGTATGATTTTATTTGAAAAACGTACAAAATAAAATGAAATTAAAAAACAAAATACATCATTTACGTAAGGAATATGTATTTTAATCATTTTATCATATGTATTCTATTATTCTAACATGTATTCGTTTTTAATTAAGCAAAAAAAATGTAATTCCTTACAGTCATTTTAAAATCTATAAAATAATCTCAAACGTTAAAACATTTTAATTTTCCACATAACATTTCACAAGACTTTCTTTCGCATCAAATGATTAAACAACAAGCACTTCTTTTGCATTTGATACATTTAGTGGAATACAATTCGTAAAAAAAATATCTTGCAGTTTTAATAATCATTATGAGGTAAAGCCGAGAAGGAGATAATGAAAGCAGTTTCTCGTTACTCCTTCGAATCGACGCAAATCGAAAACTTAATGAGTTTTCGACTATTGTGTAAAATGTGACAAATCAATATTTAATACAATTTCAAGCGGTTCTACGAATTTGCTAACTCCAGTAATGAACGTAACAATATTAAATTCAGAAGTCCTTCAGACAGCACAATTGAATTGCATTGTACTCCATGCTGAGTTTCACAAAAAGGCTTTCAGGAAACAGGAGGGGTATGAAAGGATTCTGAACTAGTTGAAGAACAATTTTTAAACAATGATTAAAGCGAGTAAATTTATTTTAACGAATAATTACTGCAAGGTCCAGTAGTTTTAATTCTAAATTTGGAATTCATTTAAGAGTTTTCTTTGTTTCAATCTCATTCCTTTAAAAAAAATTTCAACTCGAACGACATCTTGTGCGAAATAATGGAGGGAGAACAGAAACAATAAGTCTTGTAATTTTCTACTTTTTTCTCAAAATGATTAATGTCGAGATTGTTGATCATGTAATACAGAAGCTTAGTTAAAATTTTACTGAATAGTATTGAAAATATTACTGTTTTTTAAAGTGTTTTTGAAGAGAAGTCATATATTTTTATACAGTAGGGTGTATCGATTTTTTTTAGAACTACAAAACCTAACAATGCGGAAAAGATGTTCTATAGTATATAAATAAAGAAAAAAATAGAATTAAAAAAATTATTTTTTTAATGTTAAATATTGCCACCAGGGGAAAGAAGTTTAGGTTTGTTTGCTTTTTTTTATGATAAAAAGTCAAAGTATTTTTTGCTAAAGTGGAACAGGCAGTTTTTAATACTTTTAATATTCATTGCGATGAAAGGATGCATACTAAATAAGTATAAATAGCAGGTACATTCAACTACTTCTTTATAGTATTAATTTTTTTTTTTAAAAAAAGAAAAGAAAAACCTGCTGTAGAACTTGTAGCGCATGATAAAGCGGACGAAGGCAAAAAACGTTTGTTTCTAACTAATTCGACGGGGCTGAGAAAGAGAGTTTGGTTATAAAATGCTGTAATATGCATTGTACTACTCACTAAATAATTAAATATCATCACTTTTAGTTTTTTTATATTGTAGAAAAATAATTATTTTGAGTCTAAAATCATCTAAGCAAAATTAAGTCTTTACCCATTTTGTTTCGAAAGTTCAACTCCTTTGGCAATATTAAATTTTGAAATTATTTTTCTCCTAATCTCAATACCATAGAACATCTTCCGCATAGATAAGTTCAGAATACTAATAATGTTTTTCACTATATATAAGTGCGATCCATCCTATTATACAGTGTAAAAATATAGAAAAATTATATATACTTCCTAAAATAACTTTCAAAGCTTTCTTTAAAAAAAGTTATTATTATTATTATATTTCCATCAAATTTTGATTTTAATGAGCTATATAAAAATTACGTATTAATTGATTTATATATAATGCTAGACGTGGATAAGAAGATGGGATAAAAATACTGTGTTTCTTTTAGTTATTTGATTGAAGGAGGTTCATTTAAAATTCTTCAAAATTCAGTTGTGGGAATATACATATGAACACTTTTAGTATATGTTTGAAGGCATAAGCTTTAGTTTTCTCAACTCAACATTTTCAGCAGATACTTCTCGAAAAGAAATAATTTTTAGCAGTCAAATTTATTAAAATGCATGAAAAGTAACACAATTTATATAAGATGCTAAGGCATTTCAAATATTTAAGAAAAAAAAATCTTGAAAAGGCTCAACAAGGTCTGAAGAAGAACCAGAAATATATTTTGAATATTAAAGGATATACCAATTATAACATAAAGAAAAGCTAAGATAATGGATAATTAATTGGCCTAAATTTTATTATAAAATCCTATTATGAATTTTTTATGGTTAATTATCTATGAAAGATAAACTTTATTTATGAGAAGACGATTTAAATGAAAAAATAAGCTATGAGGGTGTATCTAGTGTGTATTTTACTCCACTGTATCTTGTTTAGTAACTAAGTTAATATTTTGTATAAAATTTCTTTTTCTATCAACATAGCACTAGTTTATATCAAATGTAATTTAGAACAAATAAAAACAAAAACTAGATTACCAAAATCCCTTGGCGGAAAAACATACTCTATTTCCGAAATTTTTTTACTTTTTTCAGCATTTTGAATCCACATAAAATAATTTCAGAGATTCCCCCCTCCCCTTTTTGTAAAATTACAGGACTTTCTTATATCACTACAATTATTTAGTTAATTGTGTTCTGTATCTTATTTATGGCATCTTTATTCTACTTTCCCATAAACATCTCGTTAAACCTTCATTAATCTATTGCATGCTGATTTTTAATTAATTTCACCACAATATATAAAAATAGCTCTTAGAAATATTCTTTAAAATCAAGACTCTATTATCCATACGGCTGACTAGAAAAAAGTCTAGAGCCAAACTATGTTTTTTCGTTCGTAAATTCTTTTTACAGAATATCTTTTAAGGAATATTTTTATAAAATTATTGGAAAGCCCCGAAATTTCTGAAAGTCATTAAACTTGCAGAAAAATTGCAGTGTATTAATCTCAGACAGTGGCGTAACGTACAACCCCGCAACCCCCGCACCGCGGGGGGGGGCAGGGCTTTAGGGGGTCCAAAGCCCAACTGACGCTAAGTACATATGGTTTTGCAATCCTGTGTAAGATCCGACTTGGGGCCCAAAACTTGACTTTGCAGGGGGGCCCAAATGTTCTCAGTTACGCCACTGATCTCAGATGATGCATGAACAACTTATTAATATTTTGTGCTGCTGAATTTTTCTTTGGTAGTAACTAATTATAAAGATATTATTTGCAAAGATCCTTTTTCAAAAATTCTTTTTCTCTATCCCTCTCGAGATTCCCCCCTCTCCAAGATTTCACAAACGAAGGTTTTGGTTTAATGTGTTTTGTAACTCTACATTTAGAAATTGCTTAAAGTATAGTATTTCATTTAAATTCATTTAAAAAAATTCAAGCGTTCACAAGAGTGCTATGTCATTATAACACTAATATGATATATAAAAAAGAAATACAAAATGTGTTTAATATTCACTCACACACACACAGAAATAAATTATTTATAAAACATAAATAAAATGATCAAAATCATATACGTTAGTTATTCTGCTTTCTTTCCTATTTTATTTAGTGTGAAATATATTACAAACTATTAATAACCTGCCAAAATTCAAAACAATTTTAATAATTAGTTATGACGCTTAATAAAAGAGCAAAATTATTCCTAAACGTTTTAGCACGTAAATTAATTAAATAATGCAGTGAAAAAAGGGAGATGATGGTTTACATCTTTTAGCTAAGCATATTTTAATTTTAATTCTTTTTTTTTATAGAATCACAGATGTTGAGTTTGCTGATTGTTATCATCGTTCTCATAATCGTCATCGTCGTGGTTATTGGTTTTAGTTTGTGGTGCTACATCCACAGCCACCGTAGGCGATCTGACAGCGCAGATATCGAAACATTGTCCACGTCTGGATCTTCTTTTATGGCTTATCATGTCGGCGACAATGACGCTCTCGTGCGACAAGTTCCTTGTGGAGACAGCAGTATGCCTGTTGCCATAAATGAAGGGATATATGGACAAACATTCCCACGCACTGTGAATCCTTTCCTCGGAAATCAAGTTGCTCTGGTGTCCCTTAAACCAGTGAAAGAACTGTACTGATGAATATTTGTAGATTATCTAAATAATTGTTTGGGTTTGAAACATTAAAAAAAGAAATATGTCTGTTCAAATGGTGAAAATGTGTCATTCATAAAATTATTTTTCTTTGGTAAATATTTTTTCGAATAAATCTTTTATTGTATATTCGATATGTGTATTATTTTATTTCATTCCTCATGGTTTCTTCCTCATTCACAACACAAAAGACCATAGAATTTTTTTTTAAAAAAAAAGAATTTTAAGAGAGAAAAAATTAAAAAGAAGAAAAAATTAAAAAAAGCATCACAAAAATTCATACTTTTACGAACAAAACTGTATTGATAATAATTGATATTATGTATATCATTACACTAGTAATGAATTGTAACCACTTATTACTTTATATCCTGAATAATTTAATACGAGTAGAGCAAACAATTATTAAAATGATACAAATTTCTCTTTACATATAATAAAAATTTATTAAGGATCAATATATAAGGTAAAATATATCATTTAACTCATATATTATTAAAATCCTTTTTTGTAACAGTAACTTACATCCTTTTATTTATAAAAATATTATGTTAAATTGTATATAACGCAGCAATAATTTAGTTATTCAGAACTAGATGCACTTAAAATTATTAATATCTAGAGCATTATATAGAATAAAAATTCCTGTTTACGAAAAATATTATCTATGTAATGAACATTTTAAATGTAGGAAAGCATTATGTTACTTTTAAAATTTAACTTACTAATTAACAAAATAATAATAATAATTTTTCAAAGTTTTTTTTCTTAAAAAATTACTTTATTTTTGTACATTAATGATCTATTTCTTTTGAAAACTGTATTCAGAGAAGAAGCAACCTTTCATATTTCAGGAGAGGTTAATCGACAGAACTGTATGATTGGGGCTTAAAAGACTCACATTGTGTAAGGTATATTAAACGAAGTAGTGTTGTTGTTGAAATTGCTAATGCCACCTGTCCAACTTAGTCAGATCGGAGCCTACGAAATTATGCATTGTTGCAAAGGGCTAGATTGTACTCCTGTCGTTAGCCGTAGCTTTCAGCTCCATACAGGTGACAGTACGTTTGGGCTCGGTTCCACTCCAATTTTGAGGGTGAACACCCAGGGGGTGGTCAAGGGTCCCCCACCTCTCTTCCCCTTCCATCAACCTCACGAGAAGACTCTTGAGACTCGACGGCTATATTTAGAGTACCCCCTTGCCGCAAGAGACACTATACATTTACAAACATCCATGCCTTCTCCGGGATTTGAACCCAGACCCTACTGCACAGCAATTAGTGTCGCTAACCACTATACCGGATGGGTGACAACCGAGGTAGTTCTAACATTAAATTTTGACTCTCTCCAACTCATAATAAAAGGGTCCTGTTTCTCGAAGTAATCAATTGATTCGGACTTCGATATGCTCAGATTGTTTACTGTACCGCAATTAGAAGAATTTTTTTTATTTCTAATGACAGATTAGAAGACAACTTGTAGCCATAAATACAAACATTAAAACTAAAATAAAGAACTACAGTAAGTTTATAAATTGATCATCCTGTGTCAAGCTCTCCAGTATCTCTCCCACAAGTGTCCCGAGCTCAGCGTAGGGCAGTGACTCAAATGATTCAATTTCCTCTCTGATCTTATACAGTTGGAAAAGAGGACAGTATTTTTATACGATATAGATGCTTGAAGAGATAATAGTGGCCAGTACCAGGGCGAGAAGTGGCAACAGATCTGTCCCTTGGCCAAGATGGAATATTTGTGATTTCCTCGATCTTTTTCTTGTCTTTGTTTTCCTCTTTTATATTTTCGCAACAAGCCTCTCTGAAGGATTTTTTAATTAACCATTTTGCGGTATGGAAAGGAATGGGTTTACCTGTAATTTGTGCAATTTTGGTTGCTTTATTTGCCAGGGGATCTGCTATTTTATTTCCTTGGAGTCCACCGTATGATGGAATTCACTGCAATGTAACTCTTTTTGGTTTTCAATAAGAAGTGCAGAAGAGAGAAATCAGTCAAATGTTTTTTCCCAACAGGTTTGGGGCCTCATTGTCATTGGGCTTCATATGTACATAATTTCCATGATGAAACGTTTGCAGATCGATGGATTGCTAGAAAGACTAATTTCATGGTTATGCACGTTTTCCCGATTTCCTATGACTGGTATTCTTTTTCTGGGGATACCTGAGGAACCCAGTTCATACTAAAGAGATTTACAGCATCGAGAAGAACTAAATCGAATCACCACAGAAACAGAAAATAGGACTCCGCAAATGCTTAATAAAGTCTGGGGAAATTCGAGAATGAATTTGATATTCTCCGAGTAATTAATAGTACTCACACTGAAGAGTATTAGAAGCGCTAAATCAGAGGTTCCCAAACTTTTTTGTCTCATAGACCCTTTGCCATGTTTTTCGGTTTCGGGTTGACCCCTGCTTACGTAATATTGATTTTTTGCAAATTTATCAACTTAAATGTCTTTTTGACAGCTAGTACTACTACTTACTTTAAAAGAATTAAATTTCTAACTGTGAATTAAATTTAAATAAAAATAAATTAATCCAATACATAAAACATTTTTTTCATAAAATAACTGAACAACAAATGTTTTTAATGAGAGGGATGAATCTGATGCTTCAATAAATTTTTTTAAATATTTATATCAGTCTAGTCAAATTTAACCCTAAACCTCCTTTGTTAGTAAGTGTCCAGTCACAAGCGTTGTTTTTGTTTTTGAGATTGGCAAACTCATTGAAACTCCCTCTCACTAGGAAAAACAATTAAAAGAATATCTTTTAGAAGCCGAAATTGTTGATATCAGTTTTTAAGCTTTATTTTAAGATCGTTAGGGCCAATTCTGATCAGTTCCTATTGTAATATGACATTTTATTTTTCAATGTGACTACATGAATTTATTGCACACTCTGTGGTATTGCTATAAAAATAGCAATCTCAACCCTAGTTTTAAAATCTGAGTAAATGTTATTTAAATATTGAAACTTAGGCTAAAATGTCCTGACAGATTGTCTGTAACAAATTGAGAAAATTCGTGACGTCCAATATTATACTTCTTCATTTTAATTCTGGAAATAAATGCTGAAATGATCCTTGTTTTAACAAAACTTATGCTATCACATAGTAACCACAAATTAACCTCACTAAACTTAGTAATTAAATTGATAAAATCTGCTTTCCAATTGATCAAAAATTTTTTTAAAGATTAAAGTCACGATCTGGTTTGATAAGAGCCACTATTATAGACCCCCATTTACACCTCATAGACCCCCAAATTACTTTTTCTCTGGCGTGGACCCCTTGCAGGTTGTCATAGACCCTTGGGAGTCTATATAGACCACTTTGGGAATCACTGCGCTAAATAAATTCTATTCATTCTTTTTTCCCTGTATGCTATTCCGTGTTTATCTGGTGAATAAATTATGAAAACACCCAGTATTTTTTTTTAAAAAATCAATTGAAATATATTTTATTTATGAAAATTTTTATTAATTAACATAAATTTTGAAATTTTATTTCTCAATGGATTTAGTTATTACATGTAAAATTATTTATACATTACTGATTGTAATTTATTTATGTAGATAAAAATTATAAGTTTTTACTTATAATTTCATTTAAATTTAATTTAATATTGAAAGAAAGAAATTTGAAATACAGGATGAATCAGTATCATTATATGGTTATCATTACATAATTCACAGCTACAATAGAATTACAGATACGATACTGCTCTATTTAACAAAGAACTCAACATTTTTAATTGTATTATACATACGTATATATATATATATATACATTAAATAATTATCGATTATTGCATCATATTCATTTTTATGTATTTGCTTTTTACTTATTATGTTCAATGACATACATGAGACGGGGGAGGAGAACTATACATCTAAGGGATAAAACCAATTCGCGTTGGCGTTATGTTATCGGATCCTCCCTCTCCCATTTATAGGTATTGGATTTTTTTTCTATAACTTTCACAACCGCTATCCAATAGTTTTCCCTTTAATTTCCTTTTTAAAAGCTTTTATTTAACTTACAATGTATGTATGTATGTATGTATGTATGTATGTATGTATGTAATTTTTCGGGTGAATCTTGCATCATTTTGAAGCTGATATTTCTCCCATGAGCTGAAATTTGTATACACGTTAGTTTGATACATGCATGTTTGACATTTATATTCGATTGCATTAATTAAAAATATTATTAAAAACGTTAAACTAGTTTGGCGCCAACTTGGATATATCTGCATTGTTATAATAATTTTATTGTTACAACAATGACAAAAGTTGGCGTCGAAAATCGGTTTTCAGCCAAACTGGAATTTCATAACGTTGCGCTATTGACAGTATTAATTAACTTTGTCAAAAAATAATTACATTTCTACAACGTAAAAACAATCTAATTTCTACAACGTATGCAATTTTTTTACAAATTTCTATCTATTTCCTTGGATTTAAATTCAAACCAAAAAAGTAGAGCTATTTTTCAAGTAGATTGGTACATTGTATACCTTTCTCAACGCTGCCAAGTTAAACTGAGATGAAGTATTGAAGAAATTCTTTAAATAATTTATCTAACTTTAATCTATGAAACTCAGACAAAAAATAATTACAGAATCGGAAAGATCATTTTTTAATGTATCTTACCCATCAAAAAGGAATCCGCTAGGAAAACAATAAGAGAAAAATATTATCTAGAAATGCAATATATTTTCGATTAAAAAAAAATAATTTTACAATAAAATGAAGTAATTTTTTAAAGAAATTTTCTAATTTTAAGCCTACGAGTAATTTAAATATACCTCATTTTATCACCAGTAATCTAAACACACACTACGACATGTGTCCTTAAATTTAATTACAAATAGAACCTGTTAATTTTATTTGAATTTAATTATTGATTTTTTCAAAATCAAGTTTCTAAAGATGATCTGAGCAATTAAAAAAAATAGATTCTTACGTAGAAGATATTCAATGTCCAGCAAAAAATTATCATTATTTGATAAAATTTCTTTTTTGATTACAAAATGCGTTTTTAGTCTTAAGCATTTTATTGATTAATACAAATATTTAAATGCCTTTTGAAGTTTTAATAAACAATTAAAATTTTCTTCTAATATGTTAAAGAAATACATCCCTTATCTTCAAAATATTTCAAATAAATAATATATTCTTTAAGTTTTTTCAAAAATAGTCAAAGTTTTAATTAAAAATTTAATAACTTTGTCATTTATGAAGATAATCTCACTAAACCTTTTTTTTTTTTTCGTGTGTAGAACAATGTTAGCCAAAATCTGCATGAAGATTGAAAAAATTGCTTAAAAATTACGGATTTAAAAAAAATTGTGTTTTTAGTCTAATACCATTTTGCGAGAATTAATTCAGCTAAACCAGGGATGGCGAACCAGCGTTCAATGAGTTGAACAGGCTGAGAAACCTGTCCAGCGATAACTAAAAAGTATAAAATAAATTAAATGTAAAAAAACTTTTTTAAGAACAAGCTTTTATTTAAACGCGCTAAAAAGAATAAAATAAACTTTTCCTTTAAAACTTTTTTTACTATCAACTTATAACGTCATTACACAATTTATATGATATAAAAGCTTGTCGCGAGATTTACCTGTGTAGATAAACAAGTAAAATAAATAACTTGACCTGATTGATTTTGGTTTTTAAAAATTCAAACTAAGTAAATATGAGTACTTAAATATTGCGACAAGCTTTTATATCATATAAATTGTGTAATGACGTTATAAGTTGATAGTAAAAAAAGTTTTAAAGGAAAAGTTTATTTTATTCTTTTTAGCGCGTTTAAATAAAAGCTTGTTCTTAAAAAAGTTTTTTTACATTTAATTTATATTGTTATATCCAATTTTGAAACGTCCGTAGATTGAATTTTAATGTCACGCAATCAGGATATTATTCGCGAGCAACCATATTTCGAGGCCAAACTTTTTCAAAGGCAGCATTATCACAACTATGCATGTGTCTAAAAGCAAGGATTTTTTTTTTAGTTAAAAGATATTCGCTAATACAAAGGGTATATTAAATCTACCGTAAAACATAACGATTACACCATCTCTTCATATTAAGCCCTTTACAGCTTATGATCATCTACATTTGTAAATATAAGTTATAAATAAAAATAGTGAACAACGATAACAAAGTACATAAAAATATATCAATAAAATGATAAAGCGTATTTTTTTTATAGTGCATATTTTGTAATTTTCCCATTATGTATAATATTTACACATTCAAAAACTGAATTGTAGTATTCTATGTCCCATTTTTATTCCCCGCTTGACTGAAAATGGGAATGAAAAGTACCAATCCGATTTGTGACCTATTTTGGAATCGGTCAAAAGTCATGGTGACCTTGAAATCCTTTTCTAAGTATGCATATTGGTTTTCCTTAATACAAGGGGTGATCAAATGAAAAGGTACGAAATGACATAAAAATGAAACAGTTAAATATTTGCATATTCCGCCAAGGGAGAATGTAGCGAGACATCTCGGGATGCCATTGGAGACTCTGACTGCGATCGGATCATGCGCGGGTGCCCGCATGCGCAGGAGAGAGCAAATGCTCTTATAAAAAGCGGCGTCCAAATGATGCGAGCACAGAATTACTCGAGCACAGAAAAAGCATTAACTCCGATGTGTACTGTGAGACACTCCGACGCCTACGCAGGTCCATCAAGAACAAAAGACCGGGGCTGCTCACGGAGGGTGTGGTTCTGCTCCATGATAACGCGCGTCCACACGTCTCCAGAGTCACACAAATGGAACTGGACAAGTTCCAATGGGAGACGTTGGACCATCCGTCCTACAGTCCGGACATGTCACCCTGCGATTTCCATGTGTTTGGTCCACTGAAGAAACACCTGAAAGGAAAGCGCTTCAACTCGGACGACGTACTCAAGGACACTGTGAAGGACTGGGTCTCGTCACAGCCACAGGAATTCTGGGAACAAGGAATCCTGCGGCTTGTTCATCAGTGGGATCGTTGTGCTCAGGCCTATGGTGTATATTTTGAATAAAGTCTATATTTGTACCCACCGTGTCGTTTCGTACCTTTTCATTTGATCACCCCTTGTATGTATATTCGCATGCATTACCAATCAGCTATTTTCGTAAAAGTAAAGGGGTTGTTCAATAAAAGTTTTGCTGGCAAATTTTTTTAATTTAATAAATATTTAAATTCCTTTTATTCTTAAACGGAAATATCAGATTAAAAAATATTGATAGATAGAAAAAATATTTAAAAAAAACTTAAACCCAAGATCTTATTGTATCTTTTTTGGATATTTTCTAAAATTGATACATATTGATACTCCCCCTCCACTTTTTTTCCAGTCACATTTCTAATTCTTACAGTAATTTTACATCAAAATTCAACCAGTTTTGAGAAATAAACCAGTGTAGATCTCATTTTTACAAGAATAATACAAATGTTAATTAAAATTATAAAACGATAAGTGATAATATTTTCTGCGTAGAATTCTCAAGATGCATCGTCGATTCTTATGCCTTAGCGTTAATTTGAACAAAATATTCAAAAAATTTTGATATGTTTAAATAAAATTTAAGTGAAAAAAACTTATTTTTAAAATCTCATTCTTTTGGGGAGAAAAAAGTCTCTCCACATATTTAAAAATTGTATTATTTTCAGTAACTTAAGTGTTCATATGGATAATATGGAAATTCAATAATTTTTATGAGTTCGTATCAAAGGAGTTTTCTGATATTTTGTGAAATATGAATAAATAAAGTAGATAGAAGAATAAATACACTTAATTTATTTAGAAAAATTTGATGTAATATGCTTAATACAATTTTCGTTTGCAATAAGATGGAACTGCATAATTAAATCTAAAAATTGCAGTTTTTTAGCACCCTTTTATAAACTTCATTTGTATGTAACGGAACTTTTGAACTCAATTTTTACCTACTTTAAAATGTCGGATTAATTCGAAATTTTGCTCACTTGTCCAGGACCGATGACAGTACAATAATTTAATAATTTTGTTCCATTGTCCTGATCAGGATCATCAGGATTAACGATTTCTCATTTTCAGATCTCAACCCACATCTGGCGACTAATTTCAGATCTTATTTCCAGATTTGGCGACTAATTCCAGATTCGGCGACTAAAAGATTTTGTTACAACTTAGTTCGATTAACTATAAAAGGGAGTTTTTTAGTTTTTTTAAAGCTGTAATTTATTTTTAAAAAAAATATTTTAAACCGTAAATGTAACAAAAGGGAAAGAAACTTGGATGAAATTAAATAGGTCCTTGCAATAACCATAGTTTTCATTTGATCACCAGAAATATGAAAGCAAAATCCAAGACAAAATAAAATTTTGACTCTGTAATTTTTCAAGAGACTAAGATTTTCATCTTGAACGTAAAATATGGATAATTGAAGAGGATTAGATATATCAGTAGACTCCATCTTAAATATTAAAAAGATTTAAAAGATGGGGAGTCATCTATAGATCAGTTACAATTAATTTTGTAAATTATAAAACAAAAATGATAAAAGGCAAAAATTCAAGATAATAATAATGATAAAATAAAAGTTTTTTATTTTATCAAATTCAATCTATGGAGAGAGTAATATATGTAATATAAATTAATATAAGTAACATTTAATTGGAAACACAATAATGGCAGTAATTCCATTCATGTAATAATTAATAGTTAAAAAAAATTATGGAAAAGATCCAAGAGAGTTCTTTAGAGACGTGGAAATGTTTTCCATTGGTGCCTTGGGAAACCCTTCAGTAGTGTTTCAAAGGCTTTTCAATCTGAAATCTTTTCAATCCTAAGACCCACCCTCATCTACGCCTGCCCAATCTGAGGTCATGCAGCCTACTCGAATATTAACATCATCGAAAGAGCTCAAAACTTAATTATCCGTACCATCACAAAAGCTGACTGGTACATCCGAAACGATGATATCAGGTTTGCTCTAAACCTTAAAACCCTCAGAGAGGTGATCAAAAAGATCGCCATCAAATTCTTTACTAACATCGACACCCACGACAATGGAGCAATCCAAAGAATAGAAAAATATCCTCTAAACCCTCTCATAAATAGACCCAGAGACATCCTCTGTTAAAACTAAAAACTTCATGCTTCCAACTTCCACTCACGAGAGACTGCAACCTGATTGGCCGGCGCCGTGATTCTCAATGAACTTCAAAACCCCTGCATTTTCAGGCAACTCGCATTCCATTCGCGCACCTTCTCCGACTAGACGGGTCTTCCCGCTAGCCGCTCTCATTAAAAAAATGATTAAACCTGCACGCAAGCGCACTCGGCCCCCCGATGCGCACTCGGCCCCCCGATGCGCACAGTGCAGGAATAAACTAAACACTCAAAATGCTACCTTCAATTAAAATTTTCTTTTCACATCCATTTCTTTTCAACATTCATATTATCGATTCTAACTAACTAATCAAAAAAATAAATAAATAAATAAAAATCCTCACGATATTATTTTGCAGTACTGGGCTAAGGTAAAGCCAACTAAAGCTACACCCAATCTTCAGGATAGGAGGTTAAGTTTCCACAAGGAAACAGGCACTCCGTTAACCACTCTACACATATATTTTCAATCTGAATGAGATTGAACAATGATTAATTGTTGTACTTTAAACTGCAACTAATTAAAATTTAATTTCCTTTTCTGGTAAATGTATGTGAAAAACAACCTAACATGTCATATCAGTAATTAGACTAGAACAAATATTTTCTGTCAAGAGAAAATTCTCTATTTTCATCACTTTACTTTAAAATTATTTTATACCATTATTAGATCAATCGATGATTTGTAGTTCTGATATGTGTTAACTCCTATTCATAAATCTGTAATGTGACCCATTTTGTAATTCACTTGTAACAGTTACTTCATTATCAAATAGTAAAATTTCACATTTTTATATTGGCTATTCCTTTTTTCAACACGCTTTTATATTAGCTCTACCCGTCTGCAACGGAATCCTTATGCTCGATTTTTATCCACTTTTAAAGGTCAGATTAATTTGAAATTTTGCACACTTGTCAAGGACCGATGAAAATAAAATAATTTAATAATATTGTTCTATTGTTTTGATCAGGATTAACGATTTCCCATTTACAGATTTGGCGACTAAAAGATTAAGTCACAACCCTAAAGCAAAAGCACTCAAGGTTGATGCAAACACAACAAACAAACAAAAATTGTTCTTTATGTGATAAAGGGAAGGATGCTTTGACTGATCCTACATTTTGCAAACCAGGTTGTATCGACGCATTGATAGGATGCCAATGGGTAGTCCAGATGCTAAAAAAATGACGCATTTAAGATGAATTCATCAATGAATAAATGATTAATTAAAAAAATTAAAAAAGCACTCTTATATTGTAGTTTGAACTTAAAAATGAAAAATAAATTGTAGTTTACAGAAAACTAAAAAACACACTTTTATATTTAATCAAACTAAAAAGTAAAAAATAATTCTTAATATTAGACTAAAATGATTATTGAGAAAACTAATTGCATTGTGGTAAAAGCGTGGGGTGCTTTGTACTACATTTTTACACTAACTCTGCATTCCGGAATAGAGCTAGTAAGAAATTTTTTACTCTTTAGTTTGATTCAGTATAAAAGTGTGTTTTTTTAGTTTTTTTTAAAACTATAATTTATTCTCTAATTAAAAGTGCTTATTATTTCACTTTGATATGTCTTTAAGAAACAATATTACCTTAAAAAATTTCATTGCATTACAAATATTTATGTGCTATTATTTTATTTGCTAAAAAAAGCATGCATGTTTTTTATTATACATTATACATTTTCTTTATCATGTTAACTACATTTTAATATGATATAAGGACAGTCATTTGCAAAAATTAGATTTAATGGAGTTCTTCACAACAATGGCATATTTAATAAAAAAGAAGAGTAAAACAGACATAGAGAGAAGATTATTCGTGTAAGATCAGTTATTTGTAGTACCTTTGTTTTTCTATCATTGTTGCAATTCTATTAGACGTGGTATAAATAAGAGCTTTAGAAATATACGCCAGACATATTTTACTGCTTCAACAAGTATCCTAGAACGGCATGTGTTTTGAACGACTTTAATATTCACAGTATTAAATTTTCAATGAGATTCAAACCTGAGTTGTCATCTGGTCAGCCAGACTTTTGGATTTTCTCTGCCACCATATAGTCTTTAACAGTCATGACCAGTGATACGCATCCGTATCACGCAGGAATATTGAACATCTATGTGAAACTTCTCCCGTAGCAAACTACAGTAGTGACTTAGGTGCACAGTAGTTTTAAGTGGCAAAAAATGCATAGCAGTAGTACCAAAATAAATTTTGCATGCCATACCAGCTGGCTTGGAGAACAATTCACATATGGAATCGCATATTTGTCACCATATCTTTGTTGGCACTATGCAGTACAACTTTAAAAATGAACTTATATTTTTCCTCTTGGATGGAGAACCAGGGATATCTTAAGGTATGGACCAACTGGGTTTCGACCTCGATGGAGGTCTCGTCTCCTTCTCGACCTCTCTTAATCAGATCATGATTCGAATATTTTTAACGGTCAAATGTTATTTCTGGACGTATTCTCAAAAAAACTGGAAATTTCAAACTATATGTCAACTGGCAACAATGGTAAGACTGCATTATTATGTGATGACCGTCGTTCATGCTTAGGCCTAGGCCTACCGCCATGTATCATCTTCATTTTTCTGTCAAAAGGTGGCAGTCGTTCGAGTCGGTTTGTGTGATAGTAAATCATGAACATATTTGTTTTGGGTTAGAGTTTATACAAGTATTCGACAAGGTATATCTACTTTTAAGGGTTAAAGGCGGGTTCTACATTTGTGTATGGGTTCAGGGCCTCAAGAAGTCTTTTGTAGCACATTTGTAAAGTTACCACCAAATTGACTTTTCGAAAAACAATATTCTACTTCACTATTGTATTGTGCAATTCTATTATAATCTGGGGAAAATCATTTCATTTTTGTACTTGGGTAAGACAGTGTTTCCTTACAAATGCATAGCAAAATAAATATATGTTTAAACGTCTTGAAATAGCACTCAAACTGAGTTTGGTGCTTTCTTTGCAGTCAAAGTAAATCCAATCTTATTGCAGAAGTTTTTTGGAAATCGTATGACCATTCTTCTTATCACATGATCATCTCTTGTAATATGTTTCATGGTCTACTGCTTCTTTTAAGATCCATAAATTTTCTCGAAATTTTAAATTTACAACAGCTTGATGAACGATTGTCTGGCTCACATTTTCCCTAGAAATCATTTCACGTTCAGAAAATCCAGGTGCATGCAAGATCTCCATTTCTTTCCTTTTTGTAACGATATAAGTATGAAGTGTTTTTTACTGATTACAATAACTCACAACAGCACTGTCTACGGAAAAATCCAGTAAACTATCGGTGATAAATAATAAGGAAAAATTAATTTATAGTATTAAAATACTTTCTGATGCAATCAATACATGAGATGACACAATAATCTCTGATAATGTCGAAATGTGGTATTAAAAATCGGTTACTGGTATTAAACTTTTGTAAACGACTGTACTGTGATTCTCAAATGAGTGACTGAATGGTTTAATGACGCAAGAGAATAATTCTCAAAAAAGTTATTGTTTTCCTTCGTGATTTTGTCCAATGGATTAAAAATATTTTAAGTCCAACTTGACCTAGATTTCTATTTCGCATTAATAGAGTAAGGACAATGAAATTGACGATCTCTAAGGTATGTACTTATGGGCCAACGGGTCTGGAAGTACTAAAACAATGTTGATACATAACAACTCACAAGGTATATTTGCTAATTTTTAATCAAATAAAACAGCAGTAGCTACATTGGAATAACTTAAATAAGTCAAACTAAATAGGACTTCAAAAAATTTCAGTTTGAGAGAATGACACTACATTTATTAAGTGAAGTATGTTTAATCTGAATGTGTTTTACAATACAGTGGGGAAGTTGGTTGTGAGGTATAATAATATTAATATCTTTTTTTTAAAAAAATTCAATACTGTTTGGAAGATTAATGTTTTTGTATTAAAACTCTGATTACCGCCACCTCCAGCCTCCAGACACTTACCTCCCTCCGCTTTCTTCCTTGTTTTGTTGAACGATTTCTAAGTTTGATGAGATTTATTCTCAGTTTTATTAAAAACATTAGCTAAGTCACTTTTGATAAAACGTTAATGATGTTGTTATATATATTAAGACAACAAGACTTTACTATAAATACAAATTTCATAACATCTTATACGTATCTGAATACTTTTTAAATTTGACGATTCCATTAATTTTTTATTATTATCTGAGAAGAAAAGTGAATAATTATTCTTATGTAGACTAACCGTTAAGGTGTATGTACATATACTCTTAACTGAATTGCTTTACATAAACTTTTGTGCTGTCAAATTTGTTCTGAATTATACTTGCGATTATTTTTCTTCATTCTGTATAATTTACACTATCTTTTTTTTTAAAGAAAATAATTATTAGTAAAAAAAAAAAAAATCGCTTACGAATGATATAGAAAAACGTCTGTAAATTCATCTTTCCTGTTTGGTTGAATAAATAATATAAGTGCTATCCTTGATGAGGAGGATTATATGATTGTATATTATATAAATTATTTTATTTTGCTGTTTTCTATTCTCCAGAAATTCTTTATTTAAGTGTCTTGCAAAAAATAGCCTTGTCCTTAAGAAAAAATTCAGATTTTCTAACTGAAACTATATAAAATTAAATTTACGCTACGATATTAAAGTAGAAAATATCAAAGAGGGATAAAAAGGAAATAATGTAAGCTACATGTCGTTCATTTTAAGAAACATTCTTCCTGACTATTGAAATCGATCAGATTTTATATAATCTAATGCAGAAATTACAAAATTTTAATTAATAATTACTAACTCAAGATTGATAAGCAATTTCAAAACTTTTTTAATCCTTCGATTATGATATATTTAGATTCCTTTCAAAATAGCTTTCAGAGCTTCTGAGTCTGAAACACCACAAATTTGTCTTTGAGACATAAGATCCATCTGAGATCTTTCATTACATTTACGAGGTAAGTTTGGTACGTTATGTTACCGATTGTTGTTGTTGTTGTTTTTTTCAAAAAAATGGTTCAATTAATAAATATTATGAGATTTTAAACTTCTTTCTGTAACAAATTTCTTCAAATACTGGAATAGAAACTGTTTGATTTCATTAGATGTGGTTATAACATGGATGAAAATGTGAGAAGTAATTGAACAATAAGTGTCCACCATCAAACTGAGGGATACTTTTCAGCTGTGTCGAAGCAAGATCACGAAATAATTCATTTTAATGCATGCCATTTTAAGCATTGTAATAAACGAATCTATTGAAATGGTTATTCCTTAGATTGAAAAAAAAATTCTTCCTGAGGGTGATATTGCATGCAGAGATAGTGTATACACCTAAAAGATTTTTCCAGCAAAAAAAAAATATTATAAAAAGAAGAGATTTGTCTCTAGGGATGAAAACAATTAAAGATCGTCAAACACATTTTATACATTCTTCAGGATTCGAGGGCGAAAATGAATTTCCCTCTCATTTTATGCACGAATCAGATCGAAAAAAAGACTTGTTGCCAAAATCCTGTTGTATAAAATCTTCTGGAAAACTGTTGTTCTATCACTTTTTAGCTCATTCATTTTTTTAAAAAAGTAGTGCAACTAATTTAAGATTCCCGATTGAATATTTTATTATATTTCGAGGTTGCTAGCTTACACGATTTTTAATGGAATAAAAAAAAAACGTTTTTTTGTTTGTTTTTGGAAATCGATATATTTTTTTGTACATTCAAAAGTTACACATATTTCATAAATCAAAGATAAATTCGATAGAAATGTCCTTGATTGAAAGTACCGGTTCAGAATATTACTTTTTTCGAAATCAAATCCCATATGCCACACACATATCAATTTGTGATATTTGACATTAACAATTATATCGAAAGTTAGTAAAAAAGTATTATTTATATACTCTGGGAAATGTAAATTAGAAATTATTTTAATAAAGCAAGATTTTTTTCTGAAATATGGGCAATCAGCTTTTAAGATAACAATAGTATTTTATAACAATTATTAATTTTCACAACTTAAAAATTATTTTAAAATATAATAATCAAAACAGATGTATAATAATTTCGTATAAATCTTTCAGTTTTTTTTAATAAAATTTACGTAAAAAAATTCAATTTTTTAACAATATTTATTAATTTTCTACATCTGAGAGAGCCTCCTCTTTATCATTTCCATCAGGAAACAAAAAATAAAATAAAAATTCTCCCGTAGTTCCATGGGTAAACAACGGTTAAAGGAGAACTTTTGTCTTCGCGCGTCTAATTTCGTATTCTGGAACCCAGATGCATATTGCTTTGAAAATTTTAGACAGCATTAAGCAATAAAAAACTAGTTGGATTTTATTGCGACATGCAAAATACATCACAAACATTTCGAGGTAAGTTGATGGAAATTATACATACTGCTGTTATGTCTGTGAAATTTAATGAACGTTGCATTGAGTAGTCATTGCGAAATTTGGTGACTTCCCCTTTTTTTAAGCCTTGCTACAATAGGTGAAAAATAAAGCGCCAACCTTTTTTGTGATTTATTTTTGATAACAGTCTTGGATTAGTCGCGGACGCTTCTGATATTTCTCTTTCTTTTGTTCGAATTCCTTCCACTCCGTACCTCTGTCGAATCAATTAATCAACCATTTTCATGGTTAGTACTTGACTATTATGATCACATCGCGTACCTATTTCAAATATTTGAACGTTTCTGTTGTTATTCTTAGTATATGAATAAAAATATAAATTATAGGCAATATGTGTACGTTTTCTTACAATCATGACATTATTTTTAATTGATATTTTAAATTACGTAAGTGAATAGTTATGTTTGAAAATGCACCGACAAGTTTTTCTTGTGCTTCTAATATTTCGCGTAAAAAGAAAAAATATATTTCTACTGACATCGTTCATTTTTATTTGAATATTAAATCACGTGAACCTTAATTTTTTTTATGCCACATTAACTGACACAAATATGCCGTATTGAAATTGACATTTATGCGCATTTATCATTCCTTTTAATTTTATAATAAAGGCGTTATCTTTTTAAAAAAACCGTACTTTTGAATCTGAAAAAGTGTCATTCCAAATGCCATCTGCTTACATTGTTTCGTAGATTATTTCAAATATTCCTTTTGCTTTTACCCATTATTCACAAGGCAGATCTTTTGTTTCTCGTATTAATCCATTTGCTCGATTTAATAGCTTATATAAGCTCTTCTCGTGAGTAAAATTTTATAAGACGTGAAAAATTGTTAAAAACAATTTTTTTTAAAAAAAAAATATTTATTAGCTTTTTATTAATGCAAAACTATACAGTAATTTTTAAAGCATATTTCATTTTGCAATCTCTTGCTCAAATACAATTTTAATTAAACTTTGTACACTTATATATTTAGTGTAGTTATTTGAGCAATGCACCAGATTAGTTATTCAAAATTCAGTTTATTTCTTGAAAGTTAACTCATAAAAATGTTTCTTACATTACAAAGCTTCTGTGTCAATGCTTTTTCCATTTTTGAAAATGATTTTAATTTTCTGAACTATTTTATTAAAATATATTGGCTATATTTATTTTAAAAAGGGCTGTGATTGTTCTTTTAAAAATATATTTTCTTCTTTTTTAGTTGATATAGTTTAAAAAATTATTTTACCACTTAGTGTACTGTAATTAAAAAGAAATGAATTATTTGTTTGTGCGGTGATTAATATATTTAGGTATGCATTTGCATAATAATTATATTCTGTGACCTTTAAATTTTAATCTTCAAAAATTAAAGTAACCTAATTTTATCCCTTTTTAAGAATTTTAAACAAATTTCTGCACAACATGCATTGTAATTGAGTCTATTATAAAAAAAGGGGGGGGGAATAAAAATTGATTTTCTCTCACAGGATATTTTATAATTTTTATTTTAGTGTAGGTGTTTACTGTTTCAAATGTATCATGTTTTGTTAACTATTTTTTGGAAGTTATCAATAACATTTGGCTTAAAGAAATTTCTTTTTTCCAAAAGATAATATTTTGGTGGATTTTTATAGATAATTATTTACTTACCAATGCTGGTTTGATAGTATTTTTGAAAGAGGTTTAATGTTCATTGAAATTATATCCTCTGTAACAACCACATTTTTATTCTCTGTGAAACAATGTTGAATTTGAATTTAAGAAAGTGGCTGTTTATGAGCATTGTTCCATTGATATTTTTCATTTAATTCTTTTTTTTTTATTTTGCTGAATTTTTAAAAAAAATATAATTGTTAAACTATGTAGATTTTTTTTTATCTATTTTTATTTAGAAAATAACTTCCCACCTGGATTTTTTTTCTTTGAAGATTAAAGTATAAAATTTTTCAATCAAAATGAAATAAGTATCTGATTCTGTATTATGTTAAATTTGAAAATTTTTAATACATTTATTCTTGGTAAATTATATCATTAATGTTTTGTGTCTTAATACATGGAGAATTTGAATCATTACATCATTATTAAGATTTGAACATCTCAAACCTCACAAATTATAAAAACTTCTAGATGTGCATGCTTTGAGGCCAATGCAGCATTCATGCACCTCTGGCTTGTCCTTGAATCTGTATCACATTTGATTAACTATCAAGCTAAATTGCTTAGATGAGCTAAAAGTATAAAACATAGTCTTTTTGGCTAGCTCTTTGTTTCTTTTTACTGTATGGTGTGCAGATATTTATTTCTTTATTGTTTTCTAATGTATGTAATTTTAATTTAAATGAATTGTAACTTTTTTCCTTTTCTTGTCAAAATTGAAATTTGTTAGGGTAGGAGGCTTGAATACCTTTTGTTCAATTATTTTTCATCTTAAGTTTGTAATGTTACAGTATCAACATTTCTGAAAATATAAAATTTTTTTTACAAATGTTAAAAAAAATTATAAAAACTCCTGCATTTTTAAGTGGGCATCCTAAAATTTAATGTGATTTGTTTCATATTTGCTTTTAATATAAAGCTTATAAAAACGTATGAAATCTTGATTTTAGCAAAAAATATATATATTACCACATTTACAATTTTTAATACACTGCTCAGTTGTGTTTTGTACTTAAAAGCTATAAAATGCGTACTAAACATTATAAAAATTCTCCTGTTGTTGATCTGATAAGGGATACCAATTGGTTGATGAAATGCAAATAGTTTTTCTGTATAGTAATAAATGGTAAATAAAAATGCATCATTTCTTTGCACTTCTAACAAAAAAAGGGAATTGGTACTTTTGATGCCTTCTTACAGTTTAAATCATTTATTAAATTAGTTTTAGTATTGATTTTTTTGAATTTTTGTAGTTTCTTCCTCCCATCCTAGCAGAACTATTGCATTGATGAATATTGAGCTAAAGTGTAGAATAGGTGGTCCCTTGGATTTGGCAATATTTATCTAGATGCCAGAATGAATTTGGCTCTTCATTACTCTCAGAACACCCATCACTACATATAGGTAGTTGGATGATTGATTCTTTTGGTTATCAAAAAATTGCCTTTGCCAAGGGGTCACCTATTCTACGCTTCAACCGAGTATTGCATCAATATATATTCTTTTTATTTTGTAAATAATTTTTAACTATTTAGTCTCCAAAAATTTTTCATGGAGTTCTAGTAATTTCTATAGTATTTATGTATAATTCTGTTAGATTTAACTCAAACATGTCCTTATTGTGTTTATAATATTAAGACATTTGTTGGAATTAGTAGACCATTAAAAATTGCTTATGTAATAATAAACAAAATCAAAACTTATTATTAAAGGAGTTTTATGTAAAAGTTATGCAAAGTTATAGCCACAGTGACTTAGTGGTCATAGTTACAGAGGCTGTCATAAGTTCAGAGTCTTGTGCCACTCAATACCTGTTATGTAGAGGAGCTGATATACATTAAATCTGTAAAGGTATGAAGTCCTGCTGGTGTAGGATTTTGGAGAAAAGTTATCAGCTTGAGTGTTGTCCCTGTTGCTTCACCATGGTTCAAAATTTGGAATTCCTTTCCCAGTAACCCTTATGTTGCTTTAAAATGCCACATTATCACTCAGTCACTAACAGAAAAGTTAAATTATTTTTTGTTATTAAATTGCCTACCAAACCAGAAGTTTATATTAATGTTAGTAATTTTATTTACTCAGAATCCTTAACTTTTATGTTGCAAATATGAATACAATTCATCCATTATGCATTATGAATTGCAATAGCAGTTCATGATGGTTGGTATGCATGAGCAAGCAAGAATGTACCCTTAATATATATGTGTTAATATAATAATTTTTGTATTTTTAAATGAATTGTTGCAATTTTTGATTTATAACAAATAATTGTATTGGGAAGTTTCAATTTTTAGAATCCCATTCATAGTTTCTGAATTGATTGAATTATAAACCTTTAATTTTTTTTAATGATTGTATATTTCTTCAGATTATTAAGTTAAGTAATATTTGTTGTAGAAAAGTAATTAGGAACACCTTTTTAATCAAACATTAATTATTTGGATTTCTGTGAGCATTTTGCTTTGTTTTATGTATACATAATACTGTCATTTTTATCTTATAATACTACCATCATCAAAAGACATTTTTTTTTTGGTACTTTCACATTCATTGACGTTTTTTTGATGAATTCTAACAGTCCCCCCCCCCTTCCTGTAAAATGTTTAGCAATTGTGTCTTAAGGATGACTTCCAACATATTTTTTACACTTATAATTTATTTTTTCTTTGTGATAAATTGGATTGCCATAATTTGTAAAATCTTAGGCGGCAAGTAATCACTGACATATGGATAATACAAATCTATTTGGTTTTTTTTTTCTTCCCCCAAGAACATATTTTACTCATAGAAGTCTCTCCTTTTCCTTTTAATTTAAGTATAAAACTATTTTTGTATGTTATAATTAGATTGCCAGTTTTCCTTGTTGTAATTATAAAGAATGTACACTTCACAATGTTAAATTATATTTTCTTTTGTTATAGCTTTGCACTTTCTGAGGTATATTGATACTTCCATGTCTTATTTTTCTGTTTTATCCTGCCCTTTGTTAATTCTTGCATATATTTTACTTCATCAACTTTTCTGCTTAAAAATTTTATTTCTACTTACATTTCCCAAATTTGTTGCAGTGAAAAAAATTTGTCATTCTTTTGATAAAATCAAATTAAAATTAGAAAAATTCATTAAAAAAAATGGTGTAAATAGTATGCAAAAAAGAATGAGAAAATAGCGCACTTTTGCCAACTTGGCAAGTTATCTTGAACATTGACATTGTTCCAATGGTATGCAAGTATCGAAAATAGTGATTGTTTTATTCATTATTATGCTTTGCATATGCTATTGTTAGGATTAATAGTTTATAAACAGAATGCCCAGTTTTATTCTTGAAAGGTTTTTTGAGGTGCTTCTCACTGACTACCTTTGCATCTTCTCAAAGCTACATCTAAAGCTTTTCTTAAAGCTACATATTTCATTCTGTTACCTTTAGAAATCTGGTGTATACTGAGAGTTTGTTAGTAAAACTATAAATTATATAAATTAATCTAAATCTATTCACCAAAGGACTATTAGTGATATCTTGTAGTTTTTAAGCTGGAAAGTAATGCCGTAAATCATTGACATAAAGTATTAAGTTTGAGGTTAGCCTGAACTCAGAGAAGTCTTTTTCTATTTCAGGTAGATTTGAGATTTTGAATGTTATTACAATAGCTTTTATTTCTGTAAATTGTTTAAGATTTTAATTACACTTTTTTGTTAAAAAATGTTTTACTTTCATTACATTGCATTTATTAATTTTTTTAAGTATACACAATTAAAATCTTTTGTGTTTCTGTAATTCCTAATGTGCCCTTTTTATAATAATTTCACCTTTTTTATCCTGTACACCAGGGGTGTCAAATTCATGGCCTGCGGGTCTGCATGCCACCCGCAACAAGCATTTTTGTGGCCCGGTCAATATATGGATACAAAACAACATATAATAAAATATCAAAATTTGTTCCAAAATAGGAAAGATAGCCGTAGAGGCCAAGCGTCAAGGTGTACAAATTAAATTTTTCTTGTACTTTATATGTGTTTATTATAATGTATTATTCGAAATAAACCTACATTCCTCTGAATTTTGATTTTTTTTTGCGACCCACCAACAGTTAAACTTTGTTTATTTGACCCAAGTCAGACTTTGAGTTTGACATCCTTGCTGTACACCTTATTCTTTTTTAGACCAAGAATAATTTTTCAAAATACACATGAGAAATTAGTTTCTCATATTGGTTAAGTAATCACCAGATTTGAATATACTTTCATGAACTTAAATTTGTTTGTTTTAAATAATTATTAATTTTTTTTAAAAAAAAGTTTATCAGAACTTTTGAAATAAACATTCTTTATTATGGTTTTTTTTTAAAAAAATTGTATTTTGTAATGTTAACGTGTTTATAATTTTTGGATGTTTGATATAGAAATTTTTTCCTGTCATTTTTAGAAAGAAATTTTTTTATATGATAGTTATAAAAATTAATATGAATTATCTTGAATATATTTTATAAATAAAATTTCAGGTATTAATTTCATTATTTTTTATTTTAGTATCATGAGATGTTTTTCATACTTTTTTAATACTGATTTTTTAGTATTCTCTGAGAGTTGCCTTATTTAGCTTTAAAAATAAGTTATATATATTAATCCAAAGTATCTCCTTTTTAGGTGCAGGAGCTCCTGGTGTGAATTTCTCTGAACATGCATATGATAATCACGTAGTAAGTAGAATTTTTGTATGTAATCAAATTTAGTATTCATCATATTTTAATTTTAAGTCATTAATTTTGTTAAGTCATTAAAATAGCACTATAGAAAATCTTTTTGCTATGAACCCTGAGTTATTTATTGGCCTTTTATATATACATTTCTTTTTCATGATTTCCTGGTTTGGATGAAATTGCATCAAAGCATATTCAAATGCATATCTATAATAATACTGGTTAAAGTGTAGTATAGGGGGGCGATGTCAATGTTTTTTGGCTACCAAAATCGATCGCGAATCTGCTTCACTTAGCGAAAGGTGACCGGAAGCTAGAATGAATTCGTTATCTCACCATAATTTTTATATAAAAATCGCCAAATCCAAAGGCAATCCCCCATCGCCAAATCCCCCCCCCTATACTACACTTTAACCAAAATATTTAATATTAAATGAATCAGCAGATTTGATTTAGAGTACAAAGATGTGAAATATTGAATGTTGAAATGGTATACTGTAATATACTTTTTGAAAGAATTTTATGTATTTTTTTCGCATTAGATGTCTGTTTTATACAATGCCAATTTCTAACGGAATTTATTTGGACTTTTTTCAAGAGTTAAATATTTTGATTTATTATATCTATTGTGAAGCAATTAGTAGCAGACTTCTTTAAAGTGATTCAAGAACTTGCTAGATTCATTTTACAACATTTATCTCGATTTCAGTTAACATTAAAATAATGAATATTTATCATGGGTAAAAGGTTTACCTATACGAACATAATAAAAAATAATCCTTTTGACATTATAATTGTTTATGGTCATTTATAATTCTAATAGTTGGACCCTTTTAATGTGCAGGTAATTTTCTGTTGTAAAAAGCTGTTTGCAATGGTTGATTTTTTTTTTTGTCAAATTAAACACAAAATAAGGTAATAATCTCAATTCTAAATTCAAATTTTAAATTATTTTATTGAGGAGGCATGAAATTTTTAATTGCTTCCAACACAGAAGGAAAAATGTTTGCTAGTTTTTTTCACAATCATCACCACATAAATGCACAAAACTCCATGTTCATCCATGTGTTTGCATCAAAGCATCCATGTTCTTTAAGCTATATGGTTCTTGTATTAGAGCCTATAAAAAGGATCTGTTATGTAATAAATTAAGAAAGAAAGACCAGTAAAAAAACATTCTTCCATTAAGGATTAGTTGCTAAAAATAAACTCCATGTTCTTTAAGTGTTGTTAGTGCTTTTTTAAATCAAATATTCATCATATGTCGAGTAACATGCAATTGATTTATGTATTGTAAAAATAATATTCTTAGCTGTCAATTTATTTTCTTAAATAGTTATTCTGTAATATAACCTAAATGTTTGTTGCACTGAAAATTCATATCAATGCTAAAATTTATATTGTTTAATTTACATTAATATTTTGACCTGAGGTTTAGTAATTATGGGGGCTCTGGTTACTGTGTGTTAATTGGATCTAACTCTACTGTGTTGCTTAGCTTATTTTCTGTTAACAAGTATTTCTAAATTTGCTTATTTAGAAGAAAAAGGAGGAGTGAAAAATTAAAAATATGTTTGAACAAATAATTTGTAAAAGAAAAAAATTACTTCACAGATACCACATTGATAGCCTAAATGCAGTTTATAAAAAATTTAGATTAAAAAAAAAGCAAGAAAGTTTATTTATTGTTTAGTTTTTTCAAATGGTCAATACAGAGACAAAAATACCTTACCTCAAGTTAGCTTTACAATATAGATCAACTTAAGGTAAATTAAAGCTTGCATATATGATCTTTTTCCATACGTTTTTTAAAGTTATGTGCTCAAATTCAGTTAATATCTAAAATACTTTTTGACTCAGAAGATTTTGGGTACTTAAGTATTATCATAGCCTATTGACGAAATTATATGAAATGAAGCGCCTGGTTACCAATTTAGTGCATGCAACACATAGGAAATTAGGGTAGCCAACTTGGCGAGTTATTAATTGAATTAGCAATTGTTGCAATAATTCTTAAGTACCAAATTTTGATTTAAAAAAATTATTTTCCTCAAATACTTTTTACTGCAACTATCAGTGCTGATGGTCTTTTTTTTTTTCTAAACAAGCATAAAAAGTACATTTTAAAATTTTCTTGATTGCAGATTTCATGCATATCACATTAAGATTTTTTTTTAATTGAATCTCTTTTGATTTATAAATAGTTAAATCTGTCATTTTTTTGTTTTTGTTTCTCTGTATTATTTTAATCTACATTTTTCTCGTTTGTTATACTCATTTCATGAACCCCTTACTTTTTTTGTTTTTTATTCATATGACACAGTAGTATTGATAATTTTATCATTATATTTATGTAACTTTTATGAATCATTTTTTAGTTTTTGTTGCTTAAGTAAGAGCATATAACTTAAAAAGATAATATACTTTACTTCCACATGAAAATTTTTATTGTTATATTAAATAAAATTAGAAGTTATGTGATAAATTAAGGGTTATGGCAAATTTTTAAAGGGAATAGAGTAATATTGATGCTTTCGCATCTGTTGTAAAATAACATCTAGGTTATCTACTAGTACAAGTTTGCAAAGATATGGCTGAAGAAACTATTGTTTATGTGTTCTGGGGTCTAGATAATAAATAATGATAAGCTATATGTAAAGGGGTAGGTGGGTGGGAATAAAAGATAAATTTTGAAATTCTTTGCTGAGTACCATTCTATACTAAAGCTTAAGGTTTATTTTAAGATGGAATTTTAAAAAAGAAAAATTTCTAACAGCTTTGAAATAGTATCTTAAAATAACTGGTTTGGGATAATTCACATTTATAATTTTTCAAATTATTATTTATAGTGTTCACGGTTTGTTAAAAGAAACCTCTGTTAATTTGACTGTTGGAAAAGTTTACTAAAAATTGATTTTTGATAGTTTCAGGATGAGATTGTATTTTTTTAAAAAAAAAAATAAGTACTATTAAGTTTTGCACCTTTCATATTTGGTTTAAAAAAATGTATTTCTGAATTATTAAAAATATGAATTTAATTGAAAAAATATTTAAGAATGGCTTTAAATTATGAGGAAAATGATACTCACAAATCATTTTATTTTATATACCTTATCTTAAGAAAGTGGTTAAATCAAATAATTAATTTAAGAATATTCAAAAGGAGTTTGTGCTTAATTTGTTCTCAAATATATTTTTCTAAACTCCAAAATATGTCAGCAGAATACTAAAAAAGTTAACCATTCTGATGAACAAACTATTGTAAATTTCAGAAATAAACACCTGAAGTGAACTTTTGAATTTTATGTGTATTCATTCTTTTGATTATTCTTTAAACCTTTTTTTTTTAGAAAAATCAGAATAGTTGACTGTCATTTTTTTATTTAAATATATATATATATATATTTGCAATAACTTATAATTATGACATTTACTACATAATTATATTATGTCATGATGTTGAAGAATTGTTTTAAACTTATGAAATGTGTCTTTCTCTTCATGTTAACTCAATGCTTTAAATACATTAAATTTTTTGTTCATGTTATTGAAACTTATATTATAAAATTTTCTTAAAAAGTTATTATTTCTTTTTGCATTATTGTGAATCATACTGCAGTTTAGAAAATGAATACTTCTTTATCTAATAAAATTTTATCTTATTAAAGTATACTATAGTATATTTTCTGTATAATTACATGTGTTGGGATAAAAGCCATTTGTGTATCATAATGTTCAAGCTAATTTTTGCTTTTAAAATTCTAAATGATTGCTTCAAATTTTCATAATGTTCATGTAAATTGACTTATGGATAGTCATTTTGTTTCTTATGTCATATTAGGCTAAATTTCATATGAATATTTTATGCAAAATGCACTGTGTTTTTTCCTTTTTTCTCACTTTACCAGTGTTCGTCCAGGGCCTTTTTGTGGGTTTGAAGATCTTGTCAAGAAAAGTCTTCTTGTTTAGATTATGTTATAGTTTATAAAATGGCTGAAATTTATGTAACTGCATAAAGAACCATTTGTTAAACATTTTTTCAAGTATCATGCTCTGTTACAAGAAATTTTTTGACATTCATTTTCAAATTTACTGTATTTATTCGAATCTAAGTCATACTTTTCCCCCAATGTCAATGCTATTGAAAATTGGATGTAGCTTAGAGTCGAAGGCAGAAAAATTCTTTGGATAGCGGGTGATGATGGTACATGATGTTGATGGTTAGAGGAATTATAGGTTCATATATGAATTCTAGTTTTTAATACTGGTAAAAATAAGTAAATTATTCACTTATTAGTTCTCATTTTAAATTTCATTAATATTAGACATAAATTTGCATTTTACACTATTTTTTAATTTTTTTCTTTGGGGCAGCGCCTAGATCAATAGCGACTTAGATTCAAATAAATGTGTTTTTTTTTTTGAAAAATTAGATTTAGTCTTAAGTTTTAAATCTTGATTTAAATTTAAAATGAATACATTTTGCATTGCTGCCTTCTTCAAGTAAACTAATAATTAAAATGTTTTCTTTTTTAATTAAAAGTTATCTTGTACGATAAACTAAAAAATTTATCTGCAATTTAAGTTTTATTTATTTTAGTCTCCCCCCCCCCCAAATTATATGACTTGAAAAGAATTATATTATAACAATTTGATTCATTTTGATATTTAAAAAATTTTCTGCATCTCCTGAAACATTATGGCTATTTTTAATTAATTTTAAAGTTTGATTTTTTTTCCCCATTTTTAAACAACAGTGACCTTTTTTTAACTGAGAAACTAATTCTAAATTTTAGTTTTGATTTTTAATAATGGGAAAATAATCATGGTTTAATTATCTTTTATAAATCTAAAAATGATTGTCTGTTAATTAGATGTTTCTTATTAACATGCAAAAAGTAATCAATTCATAAATTTCCTTAGTTGATTTAAATAAAACAATAAGATTTTAGCCTTTTTGGGGAAAATTTTGAATATTATAATCACAAAATCTTTTTTTAGGGAGTGCATTGTCAACCAACTGGTTATCAGCCTTATACAAATCCACCTTATCATCCTATACCTTCACCAAGACCTCATCATTATGCTAACCATCAGATGCAGTCAAATATGCCTTATAGGCATCATGGAGGGGCTTATGCTCCAAATCAAAATCAGTATGGACAGAATATGAACCAGGAAATGTACAGAAATCATCATTCTAGTTATGTTGGGGGACCCAATTCCAGAAATATTCCATCAAAGCCATGGTCAGAAAATAATGCATCACCTGATTTGATGTCACCTTATGGCCAAGTTTCACACCCTCAAATGATGAACAACCCATCCCAAATGCCAGTAAATTCTATGCGATCTCCTCCTCATGCTACCTCTAATATGAATCCAGCTCCAACACAAAATCAACAGCATTTTAGACAAATGCAATCACCGGCACATTCTCCTCATTCATGGTCACAGGCACAAATTCCAAGTCCTGGTGTAATGCATTCTTCACGGACTACACCTTCACCATTGCCAGCTCATGTACGTTCACCTGGACATAGTCAACAACCATTTTCACCTCCTGCCGCCCATGCAATGAACATGCCACCTCATCCTCAGCCACCAGAGAATGGACAAATACCAACACAACCACCTATGAATCCTACAGGTAGCACTGATAACCATAATCCTTCAAATCCTTTGCATTCTTTGCAGAAGATGGTTCTGTTAGAGCAGGATCCTTCAAAAGCCATGTTGCCAATGATGGGAGATGGATCAGAACAATTTCCAAATCAATGTGGATCTCATAATTTTGTACCTGATGAGACAGCAAATAATGAATCTAAAGATTCAGCATATTCAACTTATTATAATATGGATGAAAACCGATTTGAATCAAAACCCAATAATACCACAAATGACTCCTCTTATTCTACTGTACAGCAAGTTTCCAACTGCAATTTTCCTCTACCATCTCATCCACTCAACAGTGAAGAAGTACCAAATACTGCAACTGTACCCAACAATAATAATTCAAATATGCATGATGTTCTGCATTCTGTTCCCAACACTTCATCACCTGTTGCTAATTCAGCCTCATCTGCACCTCTTGCACAGTGCAAAACAAATATTGCTCAGAATGACTGTACATTAAGTTTAACTGAATGTCCACCCCATGCTGAGTCTGCACCTGTGTTTACAGATCAGACAAAAGCAGCAGTTTCTACTAATTCAGAACAGGCATTAGAATCAAAATCCAGTCCAAATTGGGCATTACAGATGCCATCTGGTAGCAATGAAACTGTAACAACAGACGTACAACTTCCTAAAATAGCTGAAGAACCTAGTTATTCAGCTAAAGAAAATTCCCCAAGCAGTACAAATCCAGAAACTAATGCTAAATTTGAGGTTGGTGTCAAGACTCAAATAAAACAGGAAAAAATCAGGAGTGGTGAAATAAAGAACCCTTGCATAGTTTCTGCTGTTCCAGCAGACAGAGATGAAATTGTTTCTGAAAGCCCTCCCTGTGATCAAGATAAGCCTTCAGATAACAAAAATGCACTGATAAAAGTTGACTGTAAAGAAGAAAAGTTGGATATTCCTGGAAAAGTTGATGAGAAAGTTGTGACATCTACAACGATAAAACTCACTGCAGAGGTCCACAATGCAGATGATGTAGAAATAGTGGGAAATAATTTATCTATAAAGAAAGAAGCTACCTCTAGAGGTGATTCTAAAAAGATCATTATGCAAAGGCAAAAATCTAACTTTAATTATGAAACACCTCCAGAAATTGAAATAGAGGAGGAATACCAAATTGATGGTTCCAGTCCCAAAATTGCAAAAGATTGTAATTCTCCCTCGGATAATGATAGTTTGCCTATAAATGCTGAAAATTGTGATTCTGACTCTTTAAAAGATTTAGCTAGAAACCCTGTTAAAGTTGTTATTCATAGAATACGCAAGAGTGACACAGATGACACTTGGCATGTGCCTTCAACAAACAGTAAAGAATCAATTAATGAAAGCAGTTGTAGTGAAACAATTGCTGAAAAGAAGGCAGAATCAAAAATTCCCAGTGTTGGACCACAAATCATTATATTATCACCTGCTGTGTCACAAAAAAAGTTTGGGTTTAGAAGTTCGGTAGCTTCTAATAATGTTATAACTGTCAGTGAAGAAAGTTCCATTATTGAAACTGTTGAAAAAGATGACGATGATGATGAAACCCCTTCTAAAAAAGAAACTACTGATTCATCTAATAAAAGTTTTAATACTCCAGGTTCTGATAAAAAACGGGGCAGACCTGTTGGATCAAAAAATAAACTAAAGCCTGGTTGTGTAAAAAAGAAAAGGGGTAGAAAGGGTAATAAAAAGAAAAAAATTGAACAAACCAAAAACAAAGTATTAGATACCTCTTCCAAACCTAAACGATTGTCAAAAATTTTTAATGGACCTTATGTGCATATAATAGGTAGTAAAGAAAATCCAACTTCCATTAAAGTTATCAATGTTGCTCAAAAAGAGGAAGAAAAATTAAATAAAATTCAAAGCAAAAGAAATTTTAGCAGCACAATTAGTAGAATTAAAAAAAAACCAGTGGGGCACCTTAGTACATTATCACCCACCTATGATGCCTTCAACAGAGATAAAACCTGGCTTTGTGTTTTTTGTCACAAAGGAAGTCATCATGGAGGACTGGGAGACCTTTATGGGCCCTATTATATTAAAGACAAAAATTCCGATATTATAAAATCTGGAACTTCCACATCCAGCACAGGTGCAGCACGAAGGAAGCGACGAAAGTCTGAAGTTGATGACTTAAAACCTTCAAAAAGAGCTAGACAGGTATTTGGAAAAAAAGCTTTATTTTCAATATGTTGGTGCATTGATTATAATTGGTACTTACATATTATCGTAATCGCATTGGCAACATTATATGAAATGGAGCACATGGTTGCCAATTCAGTGTAGACAACACATGTGAAATCGAGGTTGCCAACTTCGCGAATTATTTTAAATGTTGACATTGTTGTGATAGTATGCAAGTACCATATAATCTTCTGAATTTGTTATAATATACTTCATTTCCTCTCAATCTGTAATTATAGCAACATTTAGGTTGAGAAAACATTTAGTGTGTGGGAAAATTTGTGAAGCTGTTGATGTGAATATGTATTTTAAAATTTCAAGTAGAAAACTTCTCTAAAGAGAAAAAAATAATAAGAGCAAGTTTGTGATTAAAATTAAAAGTAAATTTATTTTTAACAATTCTGTTCTATTATGTAAAGCCAATAAACAAATTAAAAAAACAACTGATAAAAAACACAATGTATTTAAAAGAACATGTGTAGTAATATAGTTAATGTATAAACATTCAGGTTATCATATTTGAAATAAGTAAACAAAAAATTTGACTTAAATATTTTTGAGAATTATAAGGAAATTCAGATTAAATTAAAAGTTTGAAGAGACTTATTGTAAAAAAAAAGGCATTGTTAGAATTGTGTTGTAATTTTTTTTAAAGTTTATATGATCTTTCATTATGACCGGGTTTTATTTAAATGGGCTTTAATTTTAATTTGTCTACATTTAATTTATGCAACTGTAATGATTTATAAAAATATTAATTTTTTTTTTTTTTTTTTTTTGCATAATTAATTCTGCATTATGATTAAATCATTTTGTCATTCTTTTATATTCTTGGTTCACCTTTTTTTCTCACAAGACCTTTATAAATGGGACCAGTAGTGGTATTTATCAAATTTATTTTTAGTTTGAATATTTTTGAAATTTATATTTTCAGTTCTTAAAAAGCTTATATATATATCTCTAATTTGATAAAGTTTTAAATATAATTTTTTAAAAAAAACTTTTGGTATTGATTTTTGCAAGGATCAGAAAAATTAAATATGAATGTTGTTTAATAAGTTCTTTGAATTTTGATGATTGACCTTGGCAATATTGTACATTTATATTTTTGGTTTTGATTAATTCATGATGATTGTTGTTAAAATTATATCGTTAGAATAGAATTACTGGTCTTATTACCTGGATGTAACCTTTTATTCTTGAGGTTAGTTTTATATCGGTATTCTAAGTAGCATATTAAGTAATAATTATAATTATGGTTTATTTTAGTATAATTAATTATTACTTTATAGAATTTGTATGCAGAGAGAGAAATATATTGTGGTAAAATTTTACTGACAATCTTATTCTTGTTGAATAGATGTATTCCAAGATAAGCAGTAAGGTTTATTTTTTCATTAAAATGCATAAATATTTCTTCCCAGATACTTAAAATCTTTTTTTTTTCTTAAAAAAATCCTTCTAAATGAAGCAGTGATCTCATCATAGAATTTAAATATACATTTCACTGGCACATGTTGAAAAAGAAAAGAGAGAAAAAAAAATAAGAAGTTTGATATACAATGTTGCTTTAAATAAGAAATTGGGCAAAATTACATCTATTTTTGCTTATATGTTTATTTTATTAATCTCCTTTATCCATCTAATGCAGATAAAACTCTCAGTCTTCAGAAAATTGCTTATGAATAGTACATTGCCAAGTATAAATAATCTTAGGAAATTGTTTGAATTTGTATTAGATTTTCTTTTAATTAGCATTAAAATTTTTTTGTAATTTTATTTATTTATTTTTTACCTTCTGCAATTCTTACTCATTATATTTCTTCAGTAATATTACATAAAAAATCTGACTTGGAATAAGTCCAACTTGCTTTATATCCTGTTACGACACCAAATATTTATTAGACCTGTGACACTACCCACATGGAACTCTTTCTATGATGATTACATCATGGTGAAGATAAGCAAAAAAGTCATTTATTTGAGAAAGCTCAACAACAGTTTCTGTTTCATGGACTATGGAGTTATCCTATGAAAAACTGTATTGCTGTATACTGTTCATTTTCTGCACATTTCATGCAAAGCATTATGGATTTCAATCAGGTTTTTGCCTTGTTAAGTTTCAATCTTAAATGGTTCTGTTGCTTCCTTGAAGCTCAAAATTAGGGGAGACCTGTGTACCTAGGGCCACTTTTTTTCAATGGACAAAAATAAAGCCACTGGCCTGTTTAAAAAATGTGAAATTGATATGCACTCATCCTTATACTAACTACCACCCAATTAGAGTTAATATAAGTACTTAAAATAATAAATTCTGTGAAATAAAAGCTTTTTAAAAAATTTCACAAATGGCCTTAGGTACAAAGATATCATTGTACCTAGGGCCAGCAGCTGTTGTACCTAGGGCCTTTTCCTGAAAGTTAGGTTTCACTCTGTAATCAATAGAAATTAAGCATACACAGATACATTTAATAAAAGAAACAATATTAGCTAATACATTGATTTATCATGTAACTATTTAAATTGCAATACACCAAATTATTAATAAACTACACGTATTTTCATTCAACATTATAATTTAAAAGACTTGCTCCAAAAGGGGGCTACATACATTGAAACTCTAATGCACCAACAGATTGTGGTTTGGGCAGTTTATATATATATAAACACAATATTTATGATGTCAGTATCATAAGTTTCTTCTCTATCATAAAGAAACTTATTTGAACGAGCAATATTCTTCAAAAATTTAACACTATAGTGCTTTTCTTTAACATCTATTATTTCTGCCACATAAAAATGTTCAGTTTTTTTTTTTTGCCTTGTATTCTTGTTAAACAAAAATCCCCCTTTTCAATAGTATTCCTTACATCAGTGGAATCAGAATCTTCAATATTTGATAATTCTTCAGATGAAGTTGCCTCAATTTTCAAACTCAGATTTTTTCATGTTTTCTTTTTTTTGGCTATTTTAATTGCATATTGTTTTTCGATTTCTTCCTTTTCAGGAGTGTCAGTCAGGATTCTCAGGTGCTTCTTTCAGCATTTGGTTTTTAAAATTCACCCTTGGGAAAAGAATCATAGGGGGAACAGAATTTCCTATAGCATTTATACTCCAGATAATAGTGATATTAGTTCCTCATTCACCTGAATTCATGTTGCCAACCTGTTTCTTGCCTTTTGGAGCTATTGTCTTGACTGGTGCATATTCTATTTTCTCAGTTAATATATTCCATGGTCAGGTAGACTATTATAATGCCAATGTATCTTTCATTCTCTATTCAATAATTCAGTTCATCTTTTGGCATTTTGTTTATTTTGCAGACAACACAGAAGACAAGTACACAGCACAAAGAACATTACATGATTCTGACTCTACAAGCCAAACGTGTATACACCTTTCACATGACTTGTAGCGCCATCTCAAAATGCCAAAAGATGAACTGAATTATTGAATAGAGAATGAAAGATACATTGGCATTATAATAGTCTACCTGACCATGGAATATATTAACTAAGGAAATAGAATAGTGTGTGCACTCTCGTAATGCCTGTTTCGTCCATATTATAAATGCATTCAGGCAAAAACTGGTATTTTGACAATACCTCCTGATACTTTGCAAAAAAAGTATCAAGCTCTTGCCAAACTTGTGGCTTTCTTAGTGAAAGAACCTTACTTCTTTTCAGAAAATCAAAATACCATTGATCACCAGCTTCACCATGTGCATCCCAAGACTTGGGACATTTTTTTTCATTAGCTTTCGCATATTCAAAAGCAATCTTTTTAACTTTTTTTTTTTGACAACTCGAAATGCATATTGTGCATGCAATGATAAAGTACTGAACAAGAACACTATCTTCATCTTTAGAGAACACCGTCCAAACAACACATCGGTTATAATATGCACAATTTAATTCCATATTTTCAGAATTATTAGTCTTTTTTCAAAAAGCAATGTGTCTTTGCAGTGTAGTTCTGCTTACTCCAAACTCTCGCACTGCAGTCCAAACTGGAACTCCATCCTTCAAAACTGCTTCTGCAGTTATATTGTCTGCATTAGGTTTTGACTTTTTTTATTCTGTCAGAATTTCTAGGCATCTAAAAGTTAGGAATTTATAATTGCTCATAAACAGGAAAGCTGATAAATTAAAATTTTGCAGTATGACCATGGGATACAGGTTATAAATTTAATTAAAATATCGTAAAAATCTTATTTAGAATTATACTTTGGTTTTTATAACTATAAAAATTTGTTTTTTTATTAAAGGAATTCTTATGTTGTATAAACAAAATAATCCTGAACAATAACAATAATGGTTGCAAAAATATTTTTTATAAAATCAAGAATATTGAAAGTTTCAGAATAAGATATGAAGTGGCGCGCTTATCTGGTAGGATAGAACCAGGTACCTTTGGATCCGAAGCCGAGTAACTTATCCACTACACCAAAATGATCACCGTGGTGCGGAGGTAGTTACTGGCTTATATAGATGGTACCACTACATACACCCCACCAGTGAGTCGGTGGAGGGCGAACGAACGATGTATTTGTTTTAATCAAGCGTGTTTTTGCTGCTGCGTCATGAGTTGTGACGGCTTTGTTGATTGCGTCATATGTGAGACGACTTTGCTGCGCCAAGTGGGTGCGGCGACTTTGCTGCGTCAAGTGAGTTTTGACGACTTTGCTTGCAGATAGATGGCGCCATGACAGTTCAGAATGTTGCGACTTTCTGAGTTCAGCCCGGGTCACCAATGAGGTGGCGCGCTTATCTGGTAGGATAGAACCAGGTACCTTTGGATCCGAAGCCGAGTAACTTATCCACTACACCAAAATGATCACCATGGTGCGGAGGTAGTTACTGGCTTATATAGATGGTACCGCTACAGATATAAACTCTCCTCTCATTTAAATAGCATTTAGTAATAATAAAAAACTTGTGTGTGTGACTAAATCAAAATGGTTCAGATAATTAAGACCATTTTCCTCCTTTTCTTATGAAAACTTTCTCAATAAAATGATAACATCAAGAATATTAATTGCAATTGTAACTAGGGCCATGGCCCTAGGTACAAGGCAACTATGTGGCCCTAGGTACAAGACTTGGTAATTTCATACAAAATGTCTTCTGCAGAAAAACCCACATGGAGAGGGAACTTATTTAAAATATCATTTATTACTTAATGTTATAAATAAAATTATTTACTGGAATTGAAAGAAAAATATTTGACTTACCTTGGTACAACAATAAAAAGAGATTAGCAGCAAAATTTTACTTCAGACCATGTAAAAATGTTTTTCATTTATAATTTGCCACAACTTTCTTTTACAAAATTTCAAAATGAATGCCAAAGTAGGAATTGGTGTTGCTACTCACCCAACTGAGTAATAAAACTTAGAATTAAATATTATTAAAGTAAAGGGGGGGGCCCTAGGTACACAGGTCTCCCCTATAACTGACATAGGTTTTTCCTTCAGTGCCTTTACCTCGTCACTATGTGACTATGGTGGCCGAATAATCATGGTCATGATACTCGTGGCCAATGAGTCAGATTTCAAGTCCTAGTGCTACTGAAGACCCATAATGTAGAGAGGTTGATGCATGTTAAATTTGTCCTGGCTTCAAAGTCTTCATGTAGGTTTGATGTTGAAGTTAGGAGAGTGGAGTGCCAACTCAGACAGCATTCTTGTCACTTGATAGCTGTTCAAAACTACAGTGCATTGCCAATAACCCTAGTGCTGCTTTAGAGTGCAATGTTAATCAAACCAAACCACTCCGTAATAGTGCCATCTTGTGCATTATTTCCGAAATGACCCTTATAACTACAATTAGACAAATAATAATTTTTTTTTAGCATGTTGTCTTCTACAATATTTTTAAAGATTCCAGTGTTAAATGTCAATATTTACAAATTATTATACAAATATAACAATTTTTATTTACCCTGGTATATTATCAATTTCATTGTAGCCACAGAAATATTGCAAGTAACAAACTGGGAAATAATTCTAAGTCAGCATTCTAGGCATTAACACAATTTAACAATGTTGGCAGCCAACTTGTTATAAACCAAAAAGCACTTTTATTAAAATAAAATCAATATACTGCTCTATGTGTACTACATTTATTTTTAAAAAGAATCTTATTACAATGATTTTATTTCAGAAAATCAAATATTTTCTTCGCTTATTTGTTCCAGAAAATTATTACCAGGAAAATAAAATCATGATTTAAAAAATTTTAAGAAAATTACATGGAAATAATTTTATGTTATTTACTGTCTCCAAATCTTTGACTAAATTTTTAACTAGGCACATTGGTTTCTAATACTTATAAATGAATTGATATTATTTAAATTTAAAAAACAATTAAAGGTATATTTTTCTATTTAAAGCTTTTTCCATTTAAACATAATTAAGTAGCTAAATTGAATAATTCCCATGAATTACTCTAACAGCACAAATGTATTCTGCCAAATCAAATAAATATGAATTGTTTTCACACACACACATAAGCTGTATTTATTCGAAGATATTTATATACATCTGTATTTCTAATGTCCATGCACTAGATATGTATAGCAAGTTTATTCCTTGGATATTTTCATTGAAAAAAAATTAAGGAAAATAGAATCTCCAATTCCAGAAAAAAATTTATTCATACATATATCACACTTGTATATTATTTTATATAGGGCAAATCTACTGAAGACCCAAGACATTATGATTACCCCATCTTCTCAAGGTCGACTATCTACAGTTGACTTGGGTAGGCAGTAACATAATGATGGAGGGAAAGATGTGTGGTTGTAACCCTCCCCTTCTATAATATTGATGTATATTGAAATTTTATAAAGATCATTTCTAATAAAGGTTTTTTTTACTCCTTCTCAGAAAAAGAAAATGAATATATGTGGTCATGTACTCCACGTAAAAAAAAAATTTTCCCTTGAAAATGAAATCTCAATTTATTTTGAGGTATGAATTAAAATGCCTCTCCCATGAAAAATTTCTCATTGTGCCCTTGGGTGTATGTGGTAATCACATTTAATTATAAAAAAGACAGAGAAGGATTGACAGCTATTATTCAAAGGGTTTTATGCTCTCTTTTGGATTAAAGCTGAGATTAGAACAAGTGGGACAGACAAATAATCATGGCATAAGAACTTGGAAGGATCGTTTGGAAATGGTGCTGTTGGTAGGCTGTTCTTATCCTGTACCTACAAAATGAATTACTGACAGGGAATCAAAGTAACAAGCAGTTGGTATATAGGTGTTTGCTCATCAACAATTCATGAAAAACAATGAAACCAAGGCCACTGTATGCTATTAAGTTCAGTAACACATAATTCAATGTATGCTATTAGATTTAGGATTTCACTGCTACAGACCTAACAAGATTTCACTATTGATGGATGCCGTATGTTTGCAGGGGACATATCAACACCATTGAATTCTCTAGGAGTGCAAACATCATTTTTATGTTGATATAAAAGTATTAGATTCTAAATTTATTCATGGGCTGCATGTACACGATGCTGGGTGCCATTAGTTTAAATACTTAATTTGGATTTTGGGAGGCAGCAGAGCGATGAACTTACTCTCTGCTTGCACAAGTTCAGAGTGCTCGAAAGTTCTGGTTAACGTCGCAGGAAGTAACATGTCATTTACTCCAACCCAGAGCTGCTCAAGGCACAGCTTTTTTTAAAATCATATTAAGAGATTCTTAAGTGGGCAGAAACAAAAGTTGCTTCCCATTCCAATGTCAGATGTGACAGTTTGAAAAGTTGATTTTCTTTAATAAATCATGTCAGATGTTAAAATTATGTAAAATTCATCAAATAACTGTACATGAGCCTTTTGAATTTCATGTTTTTATATTCATATTGGGCACAAAAGATTGATTGTACTATAATTTTTGAAGTATTGTATATAGAGATAGATGTAATTATGTTGAAACTAGCTGGTATACCCGTTCTTCGCAAGGATGAATTGAAAAATTAAACAATACAGATTGAAGGATAAAGAAGTTTTTAATGAGTTAATTTTATGTGAATTGGGAATTAAACAAAAAAAGCTTTTTGCATATCTCAGGTGAACAAAAAAAACATGTTTGTTAAATTTTAAATCTGTAGCTCTAATAGCTGATAAAAAGGATTTTTTTTTATTTACAACGCCCTGTAACTCTTGTAAGTCGATTTTTGAAAATACCTTCCTCAGCTGATCTCTGCTCAGCAGTTACAAATTTTGTGTAATAAACACTTAAAATAGTGTAAATGTATATCTAGATATGTAATACATTAATATTACTTTCTGCTGTATTTATTTTATGTTAAAATTGTAATATTCGCAAGCAACGCTGTTCCTTACATTATAATGGCGATTCAATGGAAACTTGGCATCCTTTTTGGCAACTTGGCAATTGATTGAACAGTGCAGAAGTTGATATGCTGTAGTGCCACCTGGTGGGGAGCTGCAACAATGAGGACAGCACAAAAAAATACATTTACACGGCAATTTCCATAGTGATCGATTGAATGGTGTGGGAGTGAAGCAAAGTCATACATACAAGCATCCATTTTATGTATAACTGAAATCAGTAATGCATTCAGAAAGATTCATATATTTAAAAAATATTGTCGTGTCATTATGGAATATTTTGAAGATATTCTTTTCGAAATTGAAACTTATAAAACTAATTTCAACTTTCTATTGAAATGAGATACATTTCCAAATGCTTAATAAATGTTAAATTAAGCTTTTTCTGATACTTATTTTTTTTTTTCCAATTCATTAGAACAGGGTGGGCAATTGTTTTGTCTCCTGGACCTTGTCAGGTATAAGGATATCCAGATTTGGTGACAACTCTATATACCACTTCCAGATTTGGTGACAACTCCATATACCACTTCCAGATTTGATGGACTTATTTCATATATCATTTTCTGATTTGGTGACATATACTATTTTCAGATTTAGCGACTAAAATGTTAAGGTGTAACCCTAAACGCAAATACACTTGTGGTTAATACAAGTAAAACAAAAGAGAAGTGTTCTTTATGTGAGAAAGAGGAGTGTGAAGGCGTCGGCCAATTCTTACCATAATATAAACATTTTTCTAAAAATGGAAGTAAAAAAAAAAAAAAGAGTCGTGCATGTGTGTGAAAAAAATTATGTTCTAACTGCTGAATATTTTTTATTTATATATAGCAATATGTTTAGAAATGATGCTATGAATTAAAATTATAGCAATACGTATAAAAGGTGATAATACAATTGACACTTAATATTGCCATGTTTTTATTAACTCACTTTCTTGTATATATACATGTAACTCTAATAGTTTTTGCAGTGCACACCAGAATAGCTTGCAAATGGCAGAATTTTTTCCTATTTACTTGACATTTATCATTATATTTTGGACACTTCACACGATATCTTTATAAATTATAGCCTATGTGTTATTCTGATGAATAAGCTATATTATTGTAAAGTTTCATTTAAATCCATTCACACACACACACAGTTGTTTTTGCGTAAAAGACTAACAAACATCCATACATACAAACTTTTGCATTTATAATATTAGTAAGGATTTCACACTTGCAATCAAGAAATTTAAAAAATATTCTTGTTATTTTTGCTTTTACAGAATATATTTATTTCAACTTACACATTACATCCCCACAGTGAAGTTTATTTTTTTAAGAATGTTAGTGAATAAAGCATTCTTCATTTTTTTCTCTTTATCCTGTAAAATTTGTAGATATGGAAATTGACTCATTCTTTTCCATAACTGTAGAATTTTTGCTCCTTTGGCAAAATTTTTAATTCTATTAAATATATATGTTCACATTCATTAGCGCTTAAGCTTTATCTGCTCTTGTTTTGTTTGCATGTAAATTTATTGCATATGTTTTAAAAAATTCATATTTTATGTAAACCAAGTTCTTTGAAAAACTGAATATAACATTGCTACTGATTATAAATGGAGTTTTTGAAATTTACTTAAGATAAGGGATTTTTATCACATTTAGTTGTTGGAATTCAAACCATACATCCTATGCAGCAGCAGCTTCCTCTATGAAGAATGCTATGTAATATTAAAAAGTTTTCTGAACAATATTTTTGTTATTTTATAAAGTGTATTTGTTAGGATTTTACTGATGGTAATCTTGGTTTATTTTCCAAGATCGACTTAAAAAAAAAAGTTGGAATACTGTTGTGCATACAGTTCTAAATACCATTAAAAGTATTTTCTATATAAGCTAGTGTAGTAATTAAAAATGTATTTTTTGTTCCATTTTCACTTAGTTTCTTCCAGTTCAATATTTTGAGTGTTGATAAAAATATATATTATGTATAAAAATAATAATACATTCATTTGAAATACATTTTTGGAATGAGATTAATCATGTTATTTAACTGAATGAGGTACCATTTTTTCAAAATAATTTTCATTTCATTCCTTATTCTTAGAAAAAAATCTTGTGTATGTATCAAAATTGAGTAATTTGTGTGTTTGAAAAATGTAATGATCACATATATATTTCCATTAATGCAGACCTCAGTTCATTCAAATGATTCCACCCCAATGAGAAGTTCCTCTCAGGTTGATGCTTCCTCAGATTCAGAGACGTCAAATTTGCGAGAAGTTTGGATCCATGAAGATTGTGCTGTCTGGTGTCAAAGCATCTCTTTAATTGGAGAAGAAGTACAAGGATTGGAAGAAGCTGTTACTGAAGCAAGTGAAAATGTAAATTGATAGAGATTTGAAATAGATTGTCGTTCTTTTAAAGCTTGTTAGATGAATTGTTGTGTGTACTTATAAATATAATTCTCCTTCTGTTTACTTTTTTATAGACTTGCTGTCAATGTTCATTGCAAGGTGCAACAGTAGGATGTTGGGGAAAAGGTTGCAAAGAACAGTATCATTTCAGCTGTGCCAAAGAAATTGGTAAGATACATTTAATCTCCCCCCCCCCACCAATTAGTAACAATTTAGAAGTTTTAAAAGTTTAAGAAATTCTTTTGAATCCCTTCAACTATGAGCTGATAGTTTTATAAGTAGTAAACTGATCTCTTTATAAAATAGTTAGTTAAATTATTTAATCTTTATTCTTAATATAATTAAATGTTTTTCTTCAATACTTTTCATGTAAGATTGGGAAATATTTGAGATCAAATAAATTCAAAATATATTGATTCAATATGTAGTTAACTAGAAGTAGGGAAGATTTGAAATATTAAATATTTGGAATCAAACATTTAAAAATTCTTTAGTTTCTTTACAAATTAACTTTTCTTAAAGATTTGAAATGAAGTGTAATGTAATGTCATTATCTTTGCTTTTAACAATTTAATCATATTGGATGTTTTGAAAATAAATTTCTAAATTTTGTTGATGTGCAAAATTTGAAATGTTTGTACAAATGAACATTTGTTAAAAAAGCTGTATATTGAAAGAGATTTTAAATGGTTTGATTTCTCATTTATTTGTGTTTTGGTTTGATAATTCTTAAACTATTCCTTTTTTCTTTTAACAAAATTATTGGTAATTATTTACATTGGTAAATAAGGATTAAAATATAACTTTAATTTCGACATATCTGCAATATTCTTATAAATCGATTGCATATAACATAATAATGAGTATTGTGTTTGTTAATGCTTTGTCTTCTGTAGGTTGCCAGATGGACATTGAAAAGTTTTCTCTGTTGTGCCCTCAACATCAGGTTATACATGCTTTTAAAATATCTGTATTTAGTAAAGATTAAAATTTAAAATAGTTCCTTGTTTGATAACATGAAATATTTTGTTCAAAAATCATTCGAGATAATATATTTAAGTATAATACTACTTTATTTTTTCAAAAAGAGAAAAGTAGGCTTAAAGAAATAATTTTTCAAAACTGAACTGAAATATTCATTTTGTTTTCCTTTATCATTTTAAGTATACTTTGTACTGGGTGTTTCAAAAGTCGTGCACATCAACCTTTGTGGTTGAGTTTTAAAGACAGATGAATTATGTTAACAAACAGAATAAAAGACAAACAAAGGTTGAACAATTATCTTTATTGTCAGGTATCAGACATAGTAAATCACAGTAAATGTTCAAAATGATGTCTGTTTTCCTGGACAAAAATGGAACTCTTTTTACCAGATTAGTCAATACTTCATGAAGTGTGTTCCAATTAATGTCCGATATTGTATGAAAGATGTTACTCTTAAGTTCATCAAGTGTTTGGGGATTATTCCTGAAGGCAACATTTTTCGGATATCCCCAAAGGAAAAATCCGGAATTGATAAGTCCGTTGAATGTGGTAGCCAGAGCCTTTTGGAAAATGGCACGATCATCAAAAAATTCAGTTAAAACTTCCATACTTTCCAGTGATGTGTGATATGTTGCGCTGTCTTGCTGCAACCAAGCATACTGTTTATCACTTGTTCAGCAAGGATATGAATTCCTAAATGATGTTTATGTAGATCAATGATTCCCAAAGTTGTCTATGTCGACCCCCAGAGGTCTGTAACGACCTGCAAGGGGTCCACATCAGCAAAAAAATAATTTGAGGGTACATGAGGTGTAAATGGGGGTCTATGATAGTGGCTGTCATTAAACCAGATCATGACTTTGATTTTAAAATAATATTTATTGAAATAGAAACCAGATTTTTTACTTATTTAACAGATTTATTAACTTAATTTAATGGGGTTAATTTATATTTACAAGGGGATAGCATAAACTTTATTAAAACAAAAACTATCTCGGCATTTCTTTCCAGAATTACCGTAAAATCCGGCCTATAATGCACACTTTTAACACAAAAAAAAAGATTGAAATTTACGTTGGCGCATTATGCACTGGGTATGAAAATGAGAACTTAAAAAATAAAAAAAGAGAGATGAGCATAGAAAAAATCAGACTTCTATGTATATCAAAATACTTTCTTATTTAAAATAAATGACTTCCTTTACGAAATTAAGGAGTTGTTCTAGAAATATATATTTTTTTTTTCTAAAATTTGGAATATAACATCGAATAAATGATTTCAAAACATAATAAAATTATGCTTGTACTATTCAGGTTTCTTCTAGGATAAAGGGAGTGTGTGTTATATAGGAAATATACCTCAGAATTAAAAAAATGCAGTTTAAAAGTATGGGCGCACTTTATACAGCAGATTTTACTGTAATTATATAGGGGGTCTACCCTAAACCAAAAAATATGGCTTGGGGTCTATGAGACAAAAAAGTTTGGGAATCTCTGATGTACACTGCTGGCCACCGTAAATGCAACACCCAAAGCACCATGAAGCACGCAAATAACATGAAATTTACAACATGCATTAGCGGAGGTGAGGTATGCAAATGATTAGAATTTCAGCGCAGACATGCATCACGCTTACCTGTGGCGCTACCTCAAAGCGCAATTTAAGGCTTGGAGATTTCGGCAATTGTGTTTTTCTTGTGGTTTTTTCAAAAAACAATCAGTTGTGTCTCTTAGAAAACAGCGATCAGCTTTTGATCAAGTATCCGAGTTTGACGGAGGAAGGATAGAGTGGCCTACCGAGATTGTGGATTATCTTTCAGGGAAATCGGTAGTCGTGTTGGACGAAAAAACAACAACTGTAATGTGGATATGTGACCATTCTATGCAGGAGGGTACGATGGACCGACGTGGTCAATCGCATCCACTTCACGTGAGGACAGACAAATTGTGTGCATGGCAGTGACGGATCACTCAGTCACATCACGAATGATAGCACAGCGCATTGAGTCTGTAACGCATCATTCAGTGTCTGCACGTACCATTCGACGCCGTTTACAGCAGAGTGGTCTGTCCGCAAGATGTCCATTGCTTGGTCTACCCTTGACGCAGAACCACAGACGTCTCTGCCACCAATGGTGCGATGAAAGAAGGATGTGGGCAGCAGAATGGAATGAAGTTGTCTTTACTGAGTAGTCACGCATCTGTCTGCAACACCACGATGGTCGGATTCAAGTCTGGAGACACCATGGAGAGAGGATGCTGAACAGTTGCGTTATGCACAGCCACACTGGTCCTCCATCTGGTATTATCGTATAGGGCGGTATTGGATATCGTTCTCGCACTCCCTCTAGTACGCACTGCCGGTACTTTAAACAGTCAGCAATACATCTCCGAGGTGTTGGAGCATGTTGTCCTTCCTTACCTTCAGGGCTTGGCCACAGCCATATTTCAACAGGATAATACGCGCCCACACGTGGCACGCATTGTCTAAATTTTCTTCGTCAATCACTAGATTGAATTGCTTCCCTGGCCGGCTAGTTCTCCGGATCTTTCACCGATAAAAAAAACTTGTGGTACATGGTTGCTCAATGATTGACCCAGATTACACCCCCAGCTGCCACACCAGATCAACTTGGGCAACGTGTGGAAGCTGCTTGGTCTGCTGTACCCCAAGAACACATCCAAAGTCTCTTTGAATCAATGCCGAGGCGTGTGGCAGCGGTGATCTCCAACAATGGCGGCTACTCTGGCTACTGATTCTGGCAGGAACCACTCTTCACAGAAGTCTATAAATTTAATCATTTGATACTTGGTCAACATGTTATCTACAAAATAAATTTTGTTGTGCCATCTGTTGTTTTTCTTGGTGTTGCATTTACGGTGGCCAGTAGTGTAGATGGTCGAATTGACAGTGCTACCGAAGAAAAGTGGCCCCCACAATTTGATGGCGCGACACAGTACACACCAAGTTTTTCATCATGTAAGGGCCGTTTCTGTATAATGTGAAGATTTGTGGTGGACCAATATCAGCTGTTTTGGCTGTTCATGTATCCCTGCAAATGAAACCACACCTCATCTGTTTAAAACCCGTCTCCAATTTATGAATGCCGTATGCGTCTAGGAAAGAACGAGACCATCTGCAGAAATGCAATCTTTTCTCAAAATTGGGAGGCTTTATTTCATAGACATCATGCATTTTAAATGGTCAAATAGTTTAATTCATGTGCTGTTCTCCATGTGGATGAATATGACATTTTGAGCTGCTCAGCGAATTTTCGACTACTTTTCATTGGACTTCTTTGATAACGGACCTCCACGTCTGCCGCTTTCGTTTTCGCTATGGACGCCCTACCCGATCGCTTCCTGTCTGCACTCAATCCAGTGTCACGAAACATGTTGTTGATGCTTTTAGTGATGTTTCACCTGGATATTTATACTGAAATGCATTAATCACATGACAATAAGATTTTGTGGCAAAATAAAATTCCACAATAGCTATTCTTTGCTCTTAGAAAAACATCATACCTCCTGTTGTGCTCAACTAACAATACAACTGAGAAGTATTTCTACTGCCATCTAGTGAGAGAAATCTCAACCATCTCTTTTGGTTTTTAAGCAACAAGGATTACCTTGTGGATGTGCGTGACTTTTGAAACACCTGGTATTTACTATCAAATAACATTGTGTGTAAAATGTGTATGGTTATTAAAAGTATTTTTTATGCTGTGGAAAAAGGTTTCTATTGATATGTAAATATTAAAATATACAAATCTAAATCCTTAAGAATCAGTAGCATTTTTTTTTCTTCAAAAAAAATTAAAACAGAAAAATAAACACGTGAAAGGTCTACATTTGTTTCTTTGATTTATAAATTAATTGTTTTCATTTGTAAATCAATTGTAATCATATTTTTCAAATCATAGAAGACAAAATATTTTTTCAATGTTTTTTTTTTAATACCATTTTATTGAAGGAAATATATTCCCCCCCATCCCCCCATATAAGATAAAATTTTGTAAAAGTTTGAAATAGTATGAAGGGGATTTTGTAGATAATAAAGAAAAAAGTGTTTAAATGCTATTTAATGTTACATTTTTGTTCTACCTTACTCTATTTTTTGTTTGCCAGTTAATACAAGAATTTTCTTTTAGCATTTATGTATGAATGAAAAATCTCAGTTCTCTGTGTGAATGTGCCCAAGCTAAAATTGTATCACTTGCTATGTGATTACAATTTGTTCAATAAATTTATGAACTGAAATAAATTTGTTGTACAGAAACATTCTGTCAAAAAATTATATCTTAGTGGGAGAAAAATTAGCAATTTTATTAAGATCCAATAAGTATTATATGTGTATAGAAATAAATTTATCTGTTCATATAGTTTATTGACTGTTATATTGGTAAATTATATTTTGGGAAATATTTGTGTTCTCACACACACAAATTTTAGATTACATAAGAATAAAAATGGATGGTAATAAACTAATAATAACTAATTTAGGCGATTGATCAATTTGTATTTTGAGTATCTATTTTGTCATTTTAGAAACATAACATGAAAATATTACAATAAAGAGTTTGGTTTTTTCTTTCTAACGAAAAATTTTTTGAAACAATTTTTTTAAAATATGGTTTTAAAATCTTAGTCAATGCATGTGTTTACTTTTAGAGAGTTAATTGCAAGTTCAATGAAATATTTTATATATCTTATTTCAATATTGTTAATGAAGTTTCATATTTAATTAGTTTTTAGTCAAAGATTTGAGTGCCCGGAAGATATAAAGTGATTATTTTAAATATTCATAAGCAATTTAGCATAAAATACTTTATTAAGATAATTTTTCACAATTCATGAATTAATATTTTACTTTTGTGACAGGGATCAGCTGCTTCATCTGCAACTCTTAAAGAAACAGGAAAAGTAGTGAAAACTGAGGTAATTATCACCAAATTATGTTTGAATTCCTTTCTGAAACTGCTTATTATATATTTTTTAGTTTTATTAATTAGTTCTAAAGAATATAAATTTTTAATAATATGATATATGTGAAATGATATTCATTCTGAAATGTATTATTTTTGATGGTTGGGTTTAATAATTTAATATAACAATTTTGGTTGAATTTCAAGTTAAAAAATTATAAATATATAAAATTTTAGTGAAATAATTCTTGGATGAAATATATATTTAATGTTGTCAAAATTTAATAAATATGCAAAGGTTTTTTTAAATACATTTTTAAAAGTTTGTTCTTTGTTTCACTTGTTTACAAGGCTTATATTACTTAAAAACCTAATTAATTTGACATTTTTATTAAATTAAAAAAGTGAGGAATAACCCTACCCCCTCCCAATTTAAATATGTTTGCTTCTTTCTAATTATAACCTTTTCTTTTGTAATACATGTGCAAGAAAGTTATGATATTTGAGAGATGTTAAAATCTAATTATTTTAGATTATGTATAAAAAATGTCTTATAACCATTTACCTTTGTTGATTTTTATTTCATCTCTTATCTTATCTTTTTATATTCCTTGAAAAGTCATTGTCTGGAGAAATTATGAATAACCTATTTTTTAAATTCTTTTTCCTTTTTTCCATGAAAGGAAATACTGCTTTATTTTCATATTCTGTGAATCATTTTACTTTTATTAGAACTATTTTATTTATATTTATTTTGCTCGTGCCACTGAATTATTATTTGAGATCTAATGCAATTACAGGGTTGGTGTACTGTACTTTTAGCAGATGGATTTAAATGTTAAATTTTTGTGTCTATTTTTCAGTGTTTTACGTACTGCAAAGACAATCATAATCAAATTTTAACTGGTATCCAGACTTTCCTTTGTTTTTAAAACAGACATATAAATAACTTCCTTACTTTAAAGAAAACATATCTTATTTCCATTCATATATTTTAGTGATCATCTAGCATATTTGATTGCTTTTTAGTGAATGCAAAATTTTGAAGCAAAGTATTTTGATAAAAATTCAGTGAATGATTAGAATATAAATTGATTTTAGGCATGTGTCTTTAATTTTTACTCTTTCCACACATTATGGCATTCTGTTTCAATTAACAGGTTATAATTCAAACTTATATTTTTCACTACTATTTTCATTTAATTGCTCATAATGCAAAAAATATATATAATACACACTCTGTTGTACATATTATTAAAATATCAATTATAATTATCTTCCTTCATTTTACAACTTTATTTATTGTGATCATGTGTTACATAGGTTGTAAGAATTTTATATTCAAATACTTCAGCTTTTTTCTTCATTTTAAACTCATTAATTTGTGCATAAGAATTCATTAGAATAAATTTATTTATGAAGTTAATTAATTAAATTCAGGGTCGTATATTTAAGAATTTAAAATTCTTTTTGGGATATTGTCAGTAATGAAGTAGCTTTAGATGTCTGATAAATCATTTCTTCTAATAGTGCTTCATAGTAAAAAATAATTTTGTATTACTAATATATCTCAGGATTTATATATCTTAGTATGCTAATCTCACATGGAAAGGTTTATTGTAATTTGAATGAATGTAAAGATTTATTGTTGGGATATTTTTGTATTTCTTTCCAGTATTTTGTTTCAAGTTATGTATTTCCTGCTGTATTACAATGTATTACTTCTATTTCTTTTTAACTAAAACTTAGTGTATATTAGTATCCTAATGCTTCAAGTAATTATTTTTTCAGAGAAAATCTTCCGATCGTCGAACTAGGTGCCAATGAAGAGATTCATGTGTGTGTCTCCAAGTTGCTTCAAAGGAACACTGGGATGGCGCTCCACATGCAATAGCTATGTAGATAGTAAAGCACATCATTCCAGTTTTTCAAACTCCATTGTCTATAGTCTTTGTGCTCTGAAGAATCATAGAACAGAAATCTGTGTGTTCTGTGTATCATTGACTCATGTTGTGCTTTGTTCATACACATTGTGTATGTATATAAATAAATATACATATATTCCAAAATTTAAAACAGTTTTGGCTACTTCAGTGGTACAATTCACAAACTGTAGGATTGATTTTTTTTCTCAAAATTGTGCTTCTGTGTCTGCATGTGTATGAAGGAGGAGCAGTACCTGTAATTGAACAATGCAATCATGTAATTGTGCTATTATAACTTTTGAGGAGTTATTGTGAAACTGTTGTGTTAGGTGAAAATGTAAAATAACAGCCTTCTGGACATATTAATATCACGCTGTGAAAGCTGTACAAAAACTCACTTCATATTACAGTATGTATTAAAAAAAAATTGTGCTATTTATTGAAACTGTTTTAAGCTCATTTCTGTTTGCAATGGTACTGTATGTGGACCATTATCATATACTTTGGAATTCATTTCATGAGTGCATACATTACATAGTGTGTCAGTCCATTTTAAATTGGGTTTTACTTTGGTTATTTGTAATATGTGTTGCATATCTCAGTGCATTACATGTTTTTACTTGAGACAGTGATTTAATAAGTTGTAATTTGCTATGATATGGAATATATCCCACCAAATTATTTTGAAAAATTAATGTTTATATAATTTATTACGGAGCTTTTCTCCCTATACATAAATTTTGGTTTATTTTATTAAGATTACTTCATGTAAATGATTTTGTTTTATCTTTGATTGTAAAATATTAGATCCCACTTATGAAATATATTTTTTAATTAAAATGTTAAAAAGCACTTGTTAATTAGAGAATTAAATTGCAGCTTTTATTATTTGTTGTATTTAGTTATGTATAAAATTTAACAGTATATTTTGTTTTATTCCTTAGAATTTTAATTTTTTCCCCATATGTATCAAAAATTACAAGAATTGAGAAGAAATGGCATTACTTACAATTCTTATGTTTTGCTATAGAATAATTTTATTTAGAAAAAGAAAAAAATATTGTTTGGAAATAATTTTTTTTTGCTGTTTTTTTTAAAACTTTTATTATTTAAATTATTATTTGTATGTATATATATATGCCTTTAAATATTCCAGCTGAAAGAATTTCTTGTCAAATGAAATTATCCATGATAACTTTGCAAAAACCATATATATCTAACCTTATTCTAAGAGGAAAAATAAATTATATCAATGATTAAAATAAAAAAATATAAATTTTTGATTAAAGATTGCTTTTGTAAAGTTTGCGCAGCATCCATTGAATTCCTGAAATAATTTTAGTTTTGTTACTAGTTAGATTTTGCTGTAGAATGTTACTTTTATTTTTAATTCATATGCAATTTTTTCAAAATTTTGAATTAAAAAATTGGTTTTGAAAAAAAGTTTAGTATAAGGATTCATAGAGCTTGAAAGTAGTAATTAATATGAATTTTATCTATTTAAGACAATTGTTTATTTCTGATGAAACAAAACTTTATTTTTTGTCGTGATTTTGCAGGTATGATATTCCATATTTGTTTTTATTAATTTGTTATTGTGTGATTTATCTAATTTTAAATAAAATATACTTTCAGTCTAAATTGTTATGCATTTCAACTACAACTTATTTTTGAAGTTATTTTCTTTTTATGGTGGATATTAGAAATGTTTTTTTTTTTTTACTTTTGGTGTTGTTCGCTAACTAAAGAATAATTTAAGTTTTGTAATTAGTTTTTAAAAGCTTGATTTTTTTTCATTAAAAAAAGGTTTATATATATATAGATAGATATTTTTAATCATAATTGAAAAAAAAGGAATTTACATATAAACTTAATTATATTTCCTTAGTTTTCTATTGCAGTGATAATTTTTTAAATATTTGGTTTCTGTAGATTTTTATAAAAATCTACGGTAAAATTTTTACGTGGAATAAAGGCATTTTTAGGTTTTCTTTTATCTATACAGATTTAAGAATTATACTCGTAATATATCAACAAAAGTTTTCAGAAATCCTGCAAGTTTTCATTTTAAACACCCTAGTTTTTTGGAGGAGGGTTTTAAAAAGAATTCATTTTAAATCTCTTTAATTCTGAACCATTTGGTTGTTATATTAAATATTTTTTTTTAGATATGTTTTTATTATGTCATCTTTTTTTATAAGAAATTCAAAGTACAATAAAAACACTCTTGGCCTTCTGGAAAATAATTTTAACATTTAAGAATACTTTAATTTTCCCGGAACTAAAAATTTAGTATAAAAAAAATGCTATAGTTATAAAATTTGTAGTATATACTAACTATTTTGTTGGACTTTTTTCCCAGTACAAATAATTTTCAAAATGAGAAATTCCCAGTGGTAGAATTAAGAGGGAAGGAAGGATGAAATGTATTAAATAAAGTTCTTATATTGTCTACTTCAGTGGTCTTCAAACTTTTTCAACTCACGGAACCTCTAGAACTTGAAGGTGCTTTCGTGGAACCCCATTTCATATACATACTTTGCAGAATATATCTCAAAATAATATTTAAAGTAGACTAACATGTTAAAGATACTTCATGTTAAGGTAATAAAAAATATTGATTATTAAAAAATTCTAATCTTATTGTATTAATTTGTGATCCAAATGTCACCTACTCATGCATTATACAGGTTTTTTTTAGATTAAATGCAATCGCATCACATATTCCAATTTGCTTTTATACTTTGTTTTTGTAGCCTCCAACGTTAAGAAATACACTATGTTCTGAATGGCAATACTGAGAAATACTGTGCATTTTGCATGAATTGGTAACCTAACAGCTGCTAAATTTTTTTAGGAACTGTACTTGCTTTAATTTAGATTTTAGCATCGAATCTATTGATATGTCTTCTCTTTCATTAAGGTGTTTTTTCCCCCCACAAATGCAAAAAGTTGCATTTTCCATTAGAAAATTGTTTAATTTTGAAAGGCATTGTGCTAACGAGTACAAAAACAATAGAATATTCACAATCTAGTAGGAAATATATATAAAAAGATGTTTTAATATTTTTATTATATTATAACAAGTTTTGAAAGTGTTGCAAAATAAAATTTTCAGTTTTAATTAATAGGATAGGCCAGTGCCAATTACAGCTCCTTTTGGGTCCTGGGCCCCCTTGGTACTGGAGGATCGAAACTTATAATAAAATGTTCTTAAGTCTTGCTTATCTGGGCACCCAATGGATAAACCAGCACTGGGATAAACTTTAGACACTTGTAACTATACAAACTTCATAGAGAACCTGAATCCATTATGCATGCATATTTGTAAGTTTCTTCTCAATTTATTTATTGTGACTCGTGGAACCCAGTTTGAAGACCACTGGTCTACTTCATTACTAATCACATTGAGTATCTTTATGTGTAAGGAGATGTACCAAAAATTTCTCAAAAAGTTTATAGTTATCTTTATAGTCACGCAATGTTTGCATTTTTAAATTTTTATAAAAAATTTTAATTTCTGAGAATAAGTTTATATTAGTACTATGAAAAAATTTCTTCATGTTATTATAATATTGATGGAAAAGGCCATTTGTTTTTACCTGGTTGTGTTTCGAGATTAGATCAATATAATGTGGATTCGCATATTAAAACTTTTAAATCTTTATAGTTTCCTAAAAGTTATCCCTTATGATGAAAAGATTTATGTTCAGTTTTTTTCATCATGGTTTAATATGAATAAAGTTGGAGGGGGGTTGCAATAGAAATTTTTTAAACAGAGCTTTACCATGTTTTGATTAAGTTGAATTATATCAGAAAACATTTAATTAGGTATTTTATTATTTCTTTCTGGGGAGGTAAAATGTTTTTCTGATGAATGTTTTATTATGGTGCAAGATTTAAAATGTTTATAATAATAAAAGAATTTTTTTTGATGAATAACATTTTTGAAAATGATTCATAGTCATTTTTGCTTGAATTGTTATTAATAGGAAAAAAAAATTAGAAAGCTGTTCTAATATTTGTATCTATTATATTTTTTTTAATAGTTTGTTTTCAATTTGAAATTTTGTTCATAAGATGAATGCAATGCATTTAGTATAATTCTTTTTCTTAAAAGAATGCATAGCTATGTAAGGTTCTTTAATTTTATATTAAAAAATATTTATTAAATATTGACATTGTTCTGAAGAACAACAATCTACTTTGTAGTGTTCCAGTAATCTTATAATACAATTACTGTGAATATTAAATCTATAAGTTACTGCAATATGCTAAGCTAAGTGATGTATTTTTATCATATTGAACAACAGGCAGTGTTTATCATTGCACGTAAAGCTTTATTTTGTACACATTTGATAGTTTTTCTCATAAAGCAAAACCTTTGTTATCAGTTTTATTCCTTTCTGACTTTTTCGTTGCTTTTTAATAAAGCATTCATGTAAACATTTTGAATCATTTGAAATGCAATTACAAGTGTCTTTTGATGCATACTTGTATTGTCTAAATTTAAGTATGTCGTGTGTGGTTTGTTTAAAAAATATTTGAAGCTTGTGAAATGAATTTTCTAATAAAATGTAAAAGCTCATATAGTAATTCGAAAAAATCAACAGAATAAATATTGACAAAATGTTGGTTGTATTGTCAGATTTTTTCACTGGAGTTTATTTCATGTTTGTAAATTTGATTATTACTTACAGTGAAAAGCAGCTGGAATTAATGCATGTATTGTGTTAATAAAGAATTTGACATAACTTATATTTATTTTAATTTTGTATTTCAACAATTATAGAAAAATAGATCCATAATAATTGGTATTCATTTGTGTAATCAAGAAGAGTGAGAGCTCGTTATTTTGAGCCTTGGTCAAATGACGAAGATGACATCTGAGCTGGCAGCCTTTTCTTGAATGAGATTTTGAGCTAGAGCAGGACGACTTGTGCATACCATTGACCCTCTACTTAGTGATACTATCGAAAAGTAAAGAGAAGGTTTGGAAGCTAAGTCGAGTACTTAATTGACATTTCATGCATATTTGATATATTCAAAAGTCTTACCTACCAATATTATTTTACTATAATTTTGTGTGTGTGTATTAATGGATATTTCTCAATCTCTTAACTGAAAAGAATTTAACATTGTTTGGTAAAAGGAGTCCTGTTTCTGTCAAAAATGTTTCTAGCATGACCAATTTTTTGAGTAATTATGTTGACTTAGTGATGTAATCAAGTATCGAGATATTGTTTGAAAAATACTTTAATATTAGTGCTCTAAAATATTCAGGCACGAATTGTTGACTTAACGTTCTATTTGAGCCACAATCCTTCGGGTAGACAACAGAGACAAAAAAGGAATTTCACCATCAAGCTACTTGTTGAATGTTTATATTCCTCTGCTTGTATGTTGTTGCCACAATAATTAATCTAAAATTAAGCTCATGATTAACATTGTAACCCCTTAAAAATTAATTCTGCTGTAAGAAAGTGAAATCTTTTATTCAAATATGGTTGGTTTGATAAAATTCTGTGATTAAAAAATATATAATTAATTAAATCTTTAGTATGCAAAAAACTTACTTGTACATTACTATCGTAGTCTAAAGCTTCAAAATAAATTGAATTTCTTATTTGAATACTCTATGGAATTTAAAATCTGGAATAAATCCTTGAAAGTGATTTGAATTGACATCTCTGTAAATACAAACTAACATCCTACATCTTGAACTTCATTGCTTAGTTCACAAAGTACTTAAAAAAAGTTATTTAAGATTAAAATAAAACTTTATTTAAAAATACTACATTGAGAATCTCTCATAATTATCACAAATTTTACAGAACACTCAGTTCCGGAACTTCGTCTTTATAAAAGCTGGCAATGGTATCAAATGAATGATAGTATTCAAAATCCACATGCCACCTACAAATACAAAACATAGGCCAAAATTGAGCCAATACTGTAAATCTGAATCCTCTATCCTGCCACTGCTACTATGATATTTCTGCAGAAGATAGTGGTTTCCATTCACATACACACAGCTCCCTGGTACGTTGGTTGCACAAGCCAGATCTTCTGTTCCATTCAAGTAATTAGCATGATCCAGATTTGGGTTGTCCAAGAATTCATTCTCTTGGAGGAAAGCTCCTGCGTATCGATAGATGACAGCATGGGTTATGTAATAGAACCATTCTGGTAAAGTTATTAAGCTCCTGAAAAGTAAAGATGGATTTTCATTGATTGAAAATAAATAGAGGAGTCTGATTTGATGGGTTGGAAGTAGGATTAGAAATGAAATTTGCAAACAATTTCAATATTAAATCTAAATAAAATTCATGAGAACAGGATACAATGTGGAAAATTTATTTTCTTTAAAAGTAATGCTTCGATATCCAGATGTGTTGATACAGTTCTAAAATATCTATCAAGAAAGAAGTGAATTGTCTGATGTTAAGAATTAAAAGGAAGTGAAGGATTTATAAATAACTCCTTTTAAATATTTTATTATTAAAAATTGCATTTGATTTTTTTTTAAGTGTTTGTATATGACAATGAAGATATCAGAATATGTAATGCACAAAATTAGTTTAAATTTTATATGTACTTTTTTTAATATAGTCTTAAAGAATCCCTATCACTTCCATGATTATAAAATTGATATGTTTTTGTAACAAAGGTGTAAAGTATAACTTTTGATTTTCATTATTTTACATGAACAAAAACATGTTTTTCTTGCTTGAGTTAGTATGTGATTACTAGTGATGTCCTGAACCACATCAACCCCGTTATATCTGCCGTTAGGTTGTATGACATTGACTGACTATAATTTCTTCATTTTAATGTATCAGGAACTTAGTTGCGAGCCTTTCAGTGGGGCAGCTGGTAATTTCAATTTTGCATTCTGTATAAGATGTGTTAATTTTACTTGTTCAAAGATGGATATCACTCAGAGGAACAGTTCTAAAATAAATTGCTCCCAATGAATGCACTTCTATGACAGAGATATTATGGAAGTTGGTGTGATTGAATTTAATGTTTTAGAAACATTTCAAAATTCTGGGCGCATGTGGAAAGCTACTCAAAGAATTGAAAAATTTTAATAAGAAATATAAAAATAAATCCATGAAAGACAAACATAGACCTTTGAAAGGATTTATTGGATGATGGTGAAGTGAGTACCTCAACTGAAGGGAAAAGGCTTCTGGGAGGTGGACTTAAACCAACAAGACTCGGGAATAAAACTAACTCGGAAAATGATGAAAAAACATTTAGCATGGGCCAAAAAATATTGATTGTGGACTGTTGATGTCTAAAAAAAGGTGATTTTGAATGTTGAAACATTTATTTGTGTAGGGATACAAATGAAATGAAGTTGAAACTTTGTTACCAGATCATATCCAACAGATTGTAAAACACCCTTCTAAACAGATGTTTGGAGTTTTTTTCACAACGAATGGCCGTGGAAGCTTAATTCCTCCTTAAACACAACAGGAATTCTGTCAAATATATAGAAATATACTATGTACTAGGATTTTTCCATTCATGGAAACATTTGAAGGAACATTTCAACATGACTTGGCCCCGTCACAATTCAAAATTGGTCCATATTTTTACGCAGAAAATAAAAGTACTCGATTGGCTTGAAAATTCCCCGGGCTTAAATCCTATTCAAAACTGATGGCATATTATCAAGAATCGTTTCGCTAAGATGAATTGCTATACCAGTATGTTTCCAAGATGATGAAATCAAGAACATGTGTGCTACTCTAGTGGAGTCAATGCCAAGACAGGTTGAAGAAATCATTTCTGCTATAAAGGAAGACATACTCTGTACTAAAATATAGATCTTTCAGTCTATTTAAGGTATGTAATGATAAAAAGCTTAGGGTTTCGAAAAAATCACCTTTTTTTCAATTCGAACAGTATAGTACAAAAAAAAAATGTAATAATCAAAACACTCATAAAATGTTCCGCTTTTATATGTTGCATTTTTATATTTTATCAAGTTTCGTTGTTTAAAATAAGAGGGTCCAATAGGAGAGGTATCGAAAAAGACTTGCACCATAATTTAATTTTTAAATTCCACAATTTTTAAGTATAAATATTTTGTATTGCCTTATGGTTTTTTTTTTTTATCTTTTCTTTTTAAATGATCTTAAAAAATATTTATTTCATCATTATAAATTGTTTCATTCGTTTCCTTTCAATTCCCCTTACTTTCCTATTTATTTGCTATATATTTCCTTATGTTTGGGAATTTTTTCAAATAAAACTGTACATTTAATTGAATTAAAAATGCCATAAAAATTTTTAATGAAAAAAAGCCATTTCACATAATTACCTGAATTTTGAGAATATTTTTTATAACAAAGAAATTTAAAGGTAATTTATGTTTTTAATATTTTCCATTTCATTCATATTTTGTATATATTGATGAAAATACTTCAAAGTGAATAAAAACATTAACATACTTTTTAAAAAAGTGTATGACCCACAAATAAAATTTCATTTTTAAATTTAAACCGAAAGCTGTTCTTTGTGGAGGAATTTCAACCATTATATTTTGAGCTATTTGTTTGCGATTGTGTTTAGCCAGTGGTTTTTATTGTTACCATAATAACCACAATTTCTTGCATTATATCTTTTTCTTTAAAGATATAAAAAAAATTTATTTCTTCCCCCTTCTGCAAATAAAACTTTAACAATTGCAGATTAAGTGATTTACAAAAATTGTTGTTTATTTAGCTTTTAAATAATCAATTATGAATTAAAAATTGTTTTTTTGGAATTATGTGAATTCCTTCTTGACATAACTACTTAAGGAGAGATAGTGAAACTGGCAATAAATGGCCAAATGTAAGTAATTTAATTCGGCATTTTTTGCCCGTTGCAGCTCTCCCATGAAGTATAATTCAACTCATGGCAACAGGGACGCTAATGTAATTTGATGAGATTATCTTGCGAACATTTTCGACTTCGGTGTCAATATAATTTTTTTTTTTTTTACATTAAGATGTTTTAACAGTTAAGATATATTATGATTATTTTTCATGAGGATATTAGTTACCAAATTACGTTGCATTTCAAAAGTTTTCGCATAAAGGACAAACTGGCAAAACCAAAGACTAACTGAAAAATTTTATTTTTGAGTCAGCCTTTCAGTTCTCCAAAGTGTAGTGGATATACAGTTTGAATTGCAATTTTTACACTTAGAAAATTTTGAAATTTCTTTTCCCCCCTCTAAAGCCAAAACATAAGATTTAAAAAAAAAACCAAGAATTCAATTTATATAAACTTAAGAAATCTCAAAATACCACTTTAGGAAATATTTGTCTATACATATAAAAATGGATGTTTGTTAAAATGACTTCGCTTTACTCCAACACCGTTCAACCGATCGCTATGTAAATTGTAACAATGTATATGTATTTTTTTTTCTGGAGAAGGTTTTTGTGCCATCCTCTCTGTTGCAGCTCCCCACCAGGGTACGCTACAGCACATATCAACTTCTGCACCGTTCAATCAATCGTGAAAATTGCCAAAAATGATGCCAACTTGGCTCTATCGCCAACATTTCGTTGTTTTCCATTGAGAATCACCATTATAAAATAAGGAACGGCGTTGCTTGCGAATATTACAATTTTAACATAAAATAAATACAACAGAAAGTAATATAAATGTATTACACATCGAGATATAAATTATTTACACTATTTTAAGCGTTCATTACACAAAATTTGCAACAATGTCTTACTTTTGCTGAGCAGAGATCAGTTTAGGAAGATGTTTTCAAAAATCGACCCGCAAAAGAGTTACGGGGCGTTATAAATAAAATGAAAATCCTTTTTATCAGGTGTTAGATCGACAGACTTAAAATAAAACAAACATGGTTTTTTGTTCAGCTGAGATATGCAAAAAGCTTGTTCAAATAATTTTTTTTTAAAAAACTTTTAGTGAATGACATTTGATATTAATACAGTTTTTCAAATGTTAATTACCGGTTTTCGATGCCAAGTTAGATTTGTCTCCATTGTTGTAACAATGTAACTGTTAAAACAATGACAAAGGTTGGCGTCGGAAACCTTTTTTTCAGCCAAACCGGGTGTGCATTGTTACAACATTGCAGACAAATCATGCTCGTTTTTACAATTCCTACCATTAGTTCACTCTCTCCTTATATATATGTATACAGATCTTGTTCAAATTTTCAATCGTTAATAAAATGCTTTCTATTCATCCATTCAAAGTAGGAATTGACTTAAAAAATTTTTTTATTACTTGTTTTTGTTTAATTTGCAGTTCACGTAAAATTAACTCATTAAAAACTTATTTATCCTTCAATCTGTATTTAATTTTTCAATTTACCCGTGCGAAGAACGGATATACCAGCTAGTTAAAACTAATAATTCTAATATGCAAAAAAAAAAACTTGGTGTGCTTGAATTAATTTATACACAGTTTTGTTTCAGATATAATTATGACGTAGCTAGCCCTGAGCAGGCCCTGTATCAAAATTCTTCTGTGGTCCTTTTTAGGAATGGAAGCACTCTTAATTTGACTATTGATAGCATTTTATAATGTTTTTCTTACACATGCTGGAGCTCCTGTAGGTTGGGGGGGGGCCCGTATCATTGATGCGGTGGTAGATACGCCCCTGCAGATATTACATGAACATTGCTATAAATTCTTATATTTGCTAAAGAATAATTAAAGAAGGTAGAGTTAGCTGTGTCTTTCTGAAGGAGCGAATTGGGATTTATACTTGTAGAAAGTCTTATTAATTATAGTACTTATATTTTATTTACAATAAAACAAAATGCGTGTTTCCTCTTAATACTAATATTAATTTTTTTCCTACTAGTTAGCAACGAAAAAGTTAGCTTTAAATTAATTAAAATTTCCCTTGGTATCCTGATCCCTCGAAAATTGAGCTAAACAGTGATTGAAAAAACCAGCTATTATAATTCAAAGTAGAATATAAGGCTTACTCAAAAATGGATTAAAATGTTTTCTTACCTCACAGTCCCGCTTGCAAATGTTATATAAATAATTAGTATATATATACTAGTAATAAAGGAGGTATAAGAAGACCGGATGATCATCATTAAAGACATGGTCTGTTGTTCGGCGAATACATATATTGTCCACAAGACAGCACAAAATGTTGCCCAATTCTCCCACTCTTCGCGCAGCTTCGAACCGCTGTGGAAGATAAATATTTGTTAAATCAATAAGAAGCTTAGAAAATACAGTTTCAAAATTATTATTATTTAAAGAACTTTTCTGTAAGACTAAATGAAATACGTACGTGTAGATTATTGTCCCCGCTGCTGTGACTGTCACTAAACTTAGTGGGAGACTGTAAAATATAGTTGATAGTATAAAAAGAGGGCCTTTGTAGATGCCTTCTCGGCTTTCTTGATAGTATCGGTTACGATGAGGTGCATCTGTAAACATAATTTAAGAGAATTATGTGTATTTATCGAGTTTTCATTCAAAAAAATATTAGATTTGGTAGACATGGCATTTCGGACCACCATTAGAGCACTGGAACTGGTAATATCGTTGTGCAAATATTTACTATGCTTCATACGGGTTTTGAGATTATATGATGAGATCTGGATGGTGAATATGCGACTTTGCAAATTCTGTGATTAAGTTCCTTATATAAAAGAGGTTCAATAAAAGCATTTGTGGAAATACCATACCATAGTAGCCTCGATATTTGCACATTCCATAGTTTTTATTGAAATTCTACTTTTTAATCATGTAAGTTGGCAAAAAAGCAACTTACACTCAATCTTAAAGTGAACCAAATAATTTTAAAAATGTTCAGGCATTGGCAGCTTTTTAAATGTTTGTACCCGCATTAAAATTCATCTGTACTAAATTGTAAACATGGTATCTTTTATACTTCATTAATAGAAAGTTAAATACTGTCATCTGAGCTTTTTTTTTTTTTTTTGTTAAATCGAAATTAAGAAAATGTAAAATATATTCAAATGCCCTAAAAAAATTGGATTTTCGGGCTTATACCTATCAAATTTTCTAGTGACCTTTCTTTTTCTGAAACTCAAAGCAGAACTATAAGTAATTTCAATAATTAGGGACTATAAAGCAACACGAGTGCTATCGGTGATGGACCTTGTAATTTTGAACCCCGATCAAGTATTACACCTGACCTAGCACCGAATTTCTACACCACGTTAACGGGAGGTTGAACCACGAAAGCTCCTCTACACGGCGAGTCTTCAGTTGCATTAGGGCTCGAACTCCTGACATGCCGGCCACGAGCTTGTGACCATGACTACTGCGGCCACTCAAGATTTTATGAGAGTGTTGTTAAAATTACGACTTATCTATAAAAGTAATTTATGTAATATATTGAACGAAAAAAATTTTCCGAAAAAAATTTTAATAGATTAATTTGAGTCATAATAGCTCTGTAGCTGTATTCCAGTTGTCTTCAAACTGTGTTTTACGGTACCCCTGGGTTTCACGAGTCAATACAAAGAAATAAAAAAAATGATAAATGTGTATGCAAAATGGATTCAAGTTCTCTATCCCTAGTTATTAAAACTGAAAATTTTATGTGTTCGTAATAACTTCATTTTTGTAATATTTTTTAAATATAATAAGAGAATATAAATCGTTTTTTTATAAGTACTTCCTACTAGATTGTGAATATTCTATTGTTTACCATCCCGGGTTTGTTTACCATGTTCTTTGCGGATACTCACGTGTAATGGCTGTGATGGCGGCCGAGAGGAAGGAGACGGCCACCATGCAGTTGAGCATGAGTCCGTTGCGAGTGAGGAAGCTGTGCTGATAGTTGTGAAGTTGGAAGTAGAAGCAGAACATGAGGGTGAAAAAGAGAGGCAGCAAAAAGATGCGCAGAAACATCTCTCTCAAGGCGCGGGAACTGCAATTCATCAAGATGCAGAAGCGACGACTGGGGAAAGAAAAACAATGTGTGTCAATAATACAAAACGGTATTAAAGTTAGCAAGACGAATTTACGATATCGGTCTCAAATATTTACTTATCTTTCTCTTTGTACCCACCCCCATGAGAAATTGGTTTTGAATAAATGTTTACATTTTTAATATATTTGCATTTTTTTTTAATGGGTAGGGCATGTATTGTGGGATTTAGGCATAGTTTTCATTGTGCTAAGACAGTTATTCTCAACCACTGTGCCATCGCACTTTTGTGTACCGCCAAATTTTTTTAAATCATTAATTATACTCTGATATAAGAGTATTTCTCAAATTTAGATTTTAACGAATTTGATTGGATTCGTAATCCATCTGTGATAATGGATACATCTGTATATGAATTAACTTTGAATGAAGAACTAATTTTGCTCTGTAATAATCGAGATTTAATTTCGAAACATTTGTCTACCATTTTTCTGATTTACTGGTTTCTTTCATTCGTGGAAATACATTAAAATTTTGAAAAATTTAAAAACAAGCTTAAATTTAATTGGACTTAATAATAATTACCATAACATCCCACATATATCGCGCAAAAAAGATAGAAATTTAACAGGTGCGCATTATACACCGAGTATAAGACCGCGAGGTTTAAAAATAAAAAAAATATGGATGAGCATAGAAAAAAATTAAACTTCTACAAATTTTGGAATACTGTTTATTTAAAAGAAACGGCATACCTAATGAGCTTTGTAGTGTTGTAGTTCTAAAAGAATACTATTTTTACAAAAGCCTGGGATGATACATCGAATACACATAAGAGCATTGCATATGTACATTTTAGGTTTATTCGTAAAAAAAAAGAAGTGCACGTTATACGGCGAATATACTTAAAAATTAAACAAGATATCAATCATTGGCATGGCCAAGTAATTTTAGCGCGTTTTTCACATGTTGTATTTTACAATAATGCAACTAATGAACTTTTTACTTACAAAAAGTAGAACTATACTTTTAAAAAAAAATTAATTTTTTTTAAATTTTAAAATTATTAAATTTAAATATGATTCGGCTCATCTAGGGCACAAATGCGACCCAATGCCGAAAACCCGAGGTCAATCGGTTAATTATTGGCTGAGAAAAAGGTACGACAAAATATGGAACGAAGACGAAATTTGCGTCCTAATAGCGCATTTTTTACACTACGTGAAAAACGCGCTAAAAATACTGCTTGAAAGTAAAGATGCGCGTTATACGCCGGTGCACGCTATGCGTCGGATTTTACGGTATATAAATAAGGATACGTACAAATTCCCAAATTTATACTCATGTATACATTCAGCAATATATATATATATAATATGTTAATTATTCCTTTTTAAAGTGTGATTAGAGAGAACAGTAACAATCTATGCTTTTGTCACTCAGCTTAGCTCTTAGTTTTGTTATGAATAACCCTGCAGTAGAAAATACTCCATTTCAGCTGATGTCTGAGGAATTGTTTTCAAAATCACCCAGTTTTACGTTTAAGGATCTATTTTCGATTATTTTTTAATCAATCCTCTGAATCAATTCTTTCTAATATTTAGATTAAAAGATAAATATTAATATATAAATACTTAAAAATTTATTTGCAGCTGGAGAGTAATTATCACATACATTAAAAATATTAATTCTTGTTTTATTTGGATAACTGATTTCTTGTTTATGAATTTTTTTTATATTTTTGTTACATAAAAATAAATATTAATGTAAGAATCTAAGGCAAAAATTCGGTTAAGAAAAATAATAAAGGTTTCGGGAATTTTTTTCAATTTTCCTCAAACTGGTGATTCAATGAAATTGTTTATAATGAAAACAAGTATCTGAAAAAAAAAATTAAATAACAAATTGAATAAATGTTTTAAGTATTAGTATTTACGTTGTCCTAAGACAAGCGTATCAAGATAGAACTTTACCAGATTGGACGTGTTGGTAAACTACGAAATGATGTTCCTTTAAAAACAAAATTTTTGTAAAGGAAGCGATGTTCGACAGAGAGGAACTGAGATCAGTTAAAATAATTTTACATATTTTCTTTTTCCTGCGACAAGCTGCAAAAATTCTCCTCAACCCTACGTGGGCGTTACTCTTTCTCTGATTATTTTTACCTGGGTTCCTGGGATTGCGGGTTTCTCTTTCCGAAGAATTCGGGGTGAACGATCACAAATCGCAACTGTGTGTTCAGCAAAAATTTATATAGGTGGTCGAAATTCGAAGTCGAAACTAGCTATCTCAGATTTCAGCCCGCGTGTTGTTCCCGGGAACAAAGTATAATTCTCGAGAATGCAAAAAGTATGGAAATCTTATGATTTCCCGGGAACCCACCGATCCAGGGAAAGAAACGCTGACACACAAACCCTATGCATCATCACTTCTAGTTTCAGCAGTGGCGTAACGTACACACCCGCAACCCCCGAACTCCGAGGGGGGCAGGGATTCTAGGGGGACCAAAGCCTGACTGACGCCAAGAACGTTTTTGGGCTTGGGGTCCAAAATCAGGGGGGGGGGGAGGGCCTAAGATTCTGCGTTACGCCACTGAGTTTCAGAGCACCAGATTTTTCGTCTCGATTTTTCCCATTTTCTGTTACATAGCAAATACATACATTCTATCTCAAGTAAACCGATACTGCTGCCATCTATTGATGGTAAAGGGCTTCTTAGAAAAAAATTTACCCAAAATTAAAATTTGAATATATGCATTCAAATTTGTAAGTCAACCAATAGTTAACTATGTATAAATACATAAGTAATGCTTACGGCTCCTTCGAAGCATCAGTAAAGCTCGCTAAAAGTTTTTGGAGTGATAATGAGTAGATTCATCATGTGATACAATAAACAAACATTTTTATTTTTTAAAAGATAAGTATTAAACCCAAAAAGTTTGCATCACACATTGAATTTAAAAAGCAAGTTTGTTACTTTTAAACCTTTAGATCAAGTGTATTTTATAAAATGATTTAAATTAATTAGTTTCTTGTAGTTATATAGACAGCCATACATGTTGACACAAAACACTGAATAAAAGGTAACTTTTCTCTAACAATCCAATTATAAATTACATTATAAATTTTTAATATTTGTTTATAAATTTTAAAAAAATTATTTTGAGCTTACCTGACTAAGTTACTGAACACTTGCCAGCTTGAAGGCTGTCCATACGCAGTCAATGGTAATTTATAACGTGTTTCTTTGTTTTCCAAAGTATCTGTGGATGGCAGATAGTATTTTCTATATTGAGCACCTTCGATTTTGAATTTCTCTACCAGAGCAGAAATTTGGGTGCTGGATTCAATAAATCTTTCTCTGGTTCGACGATCGACAGTTGAAAGACAAACTAGAGAGAAATAATAAGGATTAACTAAAAAAACATGGCATTCACACAGATAAGGTAAAATACAGTTTATTAGAAGTTGACTATTAGAACATATGATTACGAACATAGAAAATATTCATAAAATGCATAAATATACATTTATAAAGTGTTAATGAATTCATAAATCAAATTTTAATAGTAATTTTCTGGTACACGCCGGACTGATGCACGTTTTTCGATAAAAATGCTGTTGCACACATTCGATAAAAATGCTGTCTGCACAAATGTTGAATTTTTTTCACAATTCGATATATTTTTATGGTACTGATAATTTGGGGGGGGGAATTATTTTTATTGGTAAATTTTCCTAAGACAGTTATTTTGGAAAATTAGTATATATTGCAAGATTACTTACGGTAATACATTAGAGGATTTTCCAACTCAGGACAAGGAAAACCTATACTTCCAAAATAATCTAGGAGCATTCTTGTACTTCCTGAAAGAAAATAAATTTTAAATAATCTACATTTTTTTTCCTAGGGATAATTATGAACAAATACAAAATAACTTAAGATTTTATTATTCTAAGGTAGATATAGTAAATAAAATCAACACTAGATGGCAGCACAAAAATTTTAACCTTCTAGTTATTCCTTAATACTTCAGTGTAAGTTCAATTTCTCATTTTACTTCATAACAAGAATTCATTAGAAAAAAAAATTAGTTGAGCCTCTGTCTGAAAATAGAACCATTTCTGTTTTCCAGATTTTAAACACAACACGATACCTTTAAACATTTATTTTTGGATATGTAGATACGAGAGTTTTGTAGACAAGATTTTTTTTCTTATTGATCACAGAGTTATATATTTTACGGGATATTGTAGTATCTTTCAAAGATCCAAATCATTATAATTTATTTAACAAACTTTTAAAACACATTTATATGACATTTATATGAATTTTATTTATTAATAATAAATTGCATAAAACTTTGATCATTCAAACTATTTTTCTCGTAATATTTATAACTTAAACCCGTTGATCTAATTTTGCTTCGATGTTTTTATTTTGTTTTATCTAGCGGAAGTTATTAGAACGTTGTGTCTAAAAATTTTTTATTTTTATTTTTTTTAAAAAAAGAGAGAAATCAATCAATTGTTAAATTTGTTACCTGTATAGACAACTTCCCCAAGACTGAGATAAGTGACCCTGTCTAAGAAGGGAAAGATATCTGATCGTGGTTTCTCCATACTGAGGATGACAATCCGATTATATTTCTTGGCATGATTTGACAGAATGGAAATAACAAAGTACGTGTTCAAAGGATCCAGGTCGTATGTTGGGTCGTCTAATAAAATCATCACTAGAAATAAGAAAAAAAAAATTGAAATAAATACACAAAGATTAAGTAAGAATTTATCTGTCCCCTAGTAATATAAAAAAATAGTTTTGAAAATTCAATTTAATATGGTCATAGTGAAATTTAAGAAAAATATCTGTAGTTCTTATTCAAAAACTCATGTGCCTTATTAATTATTTAGCCTAGTTTTCGAAAAAATTTAACGAAAAAAACAATTTGCTTTTATAAGAAAAACTTAAATTTTACTAAAATTGGAAAAGTATAATTTTTCAGCTTTTATATTAATTTTTTTTTTTTTTGTTTTTGTAAAATGTATTTTTCCTTTTCTATTCTTATAATTGCGAATTGATTTAGATAAGTTCTCTGTAAAGTTCATTGCAATACAATTAAAACTGAAAAAATTTCTCAAATCAATTTTTTTCAAATACTCTATTTTCTCTTATCCAAACATATAAATCTTGCTTACGCGACCATTGAATCTATTACAGTATTCCAACTATCTTTATAGACTGTAACAAAATATCAATGCACACAAAAGAAAAAATCACAGCTATAATATTAAGTTACTCCTCAATAAGTATCGCAGATGGTCACACCTACTTTACACATTCAATCATCGCGTCACCTACAGACGATCTAAATTATCATAATTTCGAGTAATAAGGAAATAGTCTGTAAAAAACTACGTTTCAAATTCATGGGCAAGCGTGGGCGATCTGGCGTAACTAAGTGCACCCTTACCTGGGTCCTTCACTAATTCAATCCCGACGGCCAATCTTCTGTATTCGCTCGGTTTCAGACAGCTCACTTCCCGATTCGACACTTGATTGAGCGCTAAGTCGGCCATCACTTGCTTTACCTAAGACAGATATGGATACATTCGATATAAATGTGTACTTTTAATATCTATGGACATGATAAAAAAAAACGGATTGTTTGATGCGATTCTCAATAATTTGTCTTAAGTGAGGATTTTTATGGACTCAGACTCAGAGCCGTTTTTAACCTCCCCAAGGGCCCTGGGCATTTCAAATTGCTACGCCCCCTCCTTCAGTTCTTACCTTGCCAGTTTGGTTCGGAAGGTATTTTCCTTTAACACTCTCTTACCCCTCCCCCTTTTTTCCCCCTGTTTGGAAAATTTCCGTTATCCACCATGAATATGTCTCGCCATGTCCTGGACTGGCAACTGTAAGGAAAGGATAATGGCCTGGTTGCTCATTTCTTACGACATTACGGACCACCTACCCACCCTTTTGCAAATTAGTACAGTAAATTAATGAAATCGTTTGTAAGTATAGTATAGAATATACATTATTGTATGAACCGATTTCAACTTGTTAATTATCATCGTTCATCGCTTTACTATCTTTTACTTTTAGACATCCTTATTTGTCGAGCCACTGTCATTGTACTGGTGCAACAAAGGTTTTCTTCGAGCTTTGATCATTGCAAAATCATTAATAACATCATTATAATCAACTTCCATGGTGATGTCATTTTGAGTTCTTAGGGACATCAAACTGTTAAGCTTTTCAATTTTCCACAATAGATCTCATTTCTGTCTTTACTCTCTTAAGGGCAGAAATGCTTCTCAAATCAGTAACTAGGCGGTGGTACGTTCGCTGTAATTTAAATTTCCCCTTTATTTCGCCCTAGGCATTTGCCTAGTGTGCTTAAGCGGAAAATCGGCCCTGATGGTACTATTAGGATTAGGAATTACTTTGGAACTATTTTTGGGCATGTGCTTAGGAAAATCAATGTAATGTGGTGAAGGGAAGCCACGGAGATGTTTATTTAGTAGATCAGGGGAGGGCCCTGATCATGTGGCCCACCTTGAATAGTTTTGCGGCCCGCGAGATTCATTACAATTTTACAAAATATTATTTTGTGCAGCATTTTTTGTTTTGTTTTTAGAGGGTTTTTAACAAATAAATCCCATAACTGTTTCTATTTTACCTCTTTGCTTCTGTTCCTACGAATCGTTTTTTTTCTTCTCGAAAATGAAATTTATCAAACATAAATCACGTTGAAACTTAACGAACGAAAACTTACAAAATCAGAGAGACTGCATTGGGATCGGCTTGCAAAAACTAAGTGAAAGAGTTGCGAAACAAATATCTCACTAATTTAATAAATTAAACATTATTTAATCATAGCATTATTTTTTTTATCTATGTTTGTATGCATGGAAAATGAAAATAATAATTCGTCCATTCTGTTTTAAATTTTCGCTCCAATATATGTTTGTAATGGATCCAAATCCAATATAAAGATATATGTGGCCTGCGGGATTATTATGTTTTTCCGAAGTGTCCCACAAGATCATTTGGGTTGGCCATCCCCGTAGTAGACTATTGGCTCGTTTTTAATATATACTCTATTTGTCTATCTTCAGTCTCATCTACTTTTAAAATGAAAGAAGCAGTAATTTATCAAATCCAATTGATTGTATTTAAACTTTTCTTTCATTTTACTACCCAATTATTTTTAAACGCGTAATACCTTAAATGTCTTAAAGATTTTTAAAAAAAAGCTATTTTACTATGATAGTGTGTGTACTTTATCTTCCACAATTATATAGTATTTAATTGTTTATAAATTGTTTATGTGTAAGTTACCTTCCCTTCTGATATACAGGGGGAAAAGTTTCGCATTGTTTCGTTTAAACTTCATTTGAGTAATTTAAATCTGTCGAAGAAGTGTACAAACAAAATTTCGAATATTATTTTAAACACTTGTGTACGTCAAATGTACTCGAAAATTTTATAAATTCCAAATTTTACTAACTTTTGTTGTGTACTAAAATGTGTTGAAAATATAGGCTGTTTTGAATTCCTTCTGAAAATAGGACCAAATTTATTATTTAATTTAATTATTTAACTACCACTGTACTTCAAAACGATATGAAGGCTATTGATGAGGGACTATGTAATTTTAAACTCCAGTCAATTTGATGAGGATGACATTTTTGTTAGTATCCAACTCTTCAAACTTTCACTCCATGACAACGCAAGGACTTCGAGCCTAGACAGATTTATCATGCATTAGCCTCTAGAAGCTCTTGTGACACTATGATTCGATTCAATGACTTGACAGATACAACGTCAGCAACGAATTCGGGACCGACAACTTGGGCACTGTGGAAACCAAATAGTTCAAAATCATACTTCGAAATAACTTCAACGTTTAGTTTTATAAAATTTATTTAAAATAAGTCGAACTTATATGGTACAGTCAATCCCCCCCCCCAAAAGAATTAAGATGAATGAAGACTAGTATAGCGTAGTAAATACTACAAATTCATTTCTTATAAGAAAATATGACGGTGTGAGTAGGAAAATAAGTTTCCCCTGTCGACTGTGGTCAGAGTTGTGTATGAAAGTCAAAACATAGAATGAGACGTTAAAGATAAGACAACTTTATTTTTCCACAAAAGTACCAAGTACATTGAAACATTTGTCATACCACTTGATGAGCTTCAACAAATCCCCCAGAAAAAATTCAGTGCTTTGCATATCGTAGAAGTATTTAACGGTTATAGGCGAACGATGAAACAGTAGGTGAAAGTGCAAGACACCGATACACCATTGGTAGAGGTCGGGAGCGATCAAGCAAATGGATTCGGAAAAAGCAGCCTGGGCTTCTCAGATCTGGCATTCTGTTGTTGGATGACAATGCGAGATCACATCAGCGACGGCAATGCAAAACCATATTGCAACTCTTGGTTGGGAGCGCCTACACCCTCCACCATACAGTCCTGATCCCGAACTAAGTGACTTTCATCTGCTTCCGGCTTTGAAGAAGAATCTCGCCGGAAGACCCTTTGGAAGCAACGATGAAGTCAAACAAGCCACTAGACGCTTCTTCTGTATGCAATGGCTTGAGTTTTTCCCGGAGGACTTTTTGAAGCTTATCAAGCGGTATGACAAATGTCTTAATGTACTTGGTACTTATGTAAAAAAATAAAGTTATGTCTTATCTTTAATGTCTCTTTTTTTTGACTTTCATATACAACACTGACCACAGTCGACAGGTGAACTTATTTTCCCACTCACCCTCGTATATATGTATAAATGGTTCCGAGGGAAAATGCCGTCGGACCACTATTTAACGAAATAGCTAAACCTGGTGAAAAAAGTTCATTACGTGGAAAATTCGTTAAATAGAGATTCGTCTTTTCTTTTAAAATGTTCTTGGTTTTAGGAAAAAGTTTGCAAAGTAGAGGTACGCAAAATAGAAGTCCGACTGTATATGCAAAAAAAAAAAAAAAAAAAAAAATTCTTTTGTTAGTATAATTTTGAATATAAATATATATACTGTATTTATTCGAATTTAAGCCACCCTCGATTCTAAATCGCACCCCGAATTCACAAAAACTTTTTGTGAAAAATGAAAAATTACATAAAATGGTGTTTATTGATATCCAGTTTTACGAAATTAAAATAAATTTAAAAGTAGAATTAGTAAGAAGTGAATTATCTATTTTACCCGTATTATAAAAAACTTTTAAACACCCACATGAATCTGTAATTGCTCCATCCAGCGAATTTTTTCCCCTTCGATTTTAAGTCGCACGCGAATTTCAGTAGCATTAACATTGGAAAAAAAAAGAGTGGCTTAGATTCGAATAAATACGATTTGTCAAAATAACGTTCAACGAAAAATTTCATATTTATATTCTGGAACTTTTACAGTTTTAGTAGCTAACAAATCCTTACCCTGTTCCTTTTCATTGTGTTGGATACCTTAGGTCCTATGGTCAAGTGAGCCGAATACATGAGTGTTTGTCGGACAGAGAGACCGGGCAGTAGAGTGACTTGCTTGGGGACGAAACCGCACTGCTCTTGGAACAATTGTAAGGTCAGAGAGATGTCGTTTAGAACTATTTGCCCCCTTGTCACTCCCAGTGCCCGACGTCCGATTACTTCAAGTAATGCACGCTTGCCGCTGCCTGTAAGAAAAGTAATTTTTAGAATGGCCAAAGAGTTTAAAAATGATGTATGAGATTGTTTGAGAATGAGTGTTCATCAAAGTCGCACTATAAAGCAATATGTGGGATGTTGAAGGGATCTCGGTCAGGTGATGAGAACGCCACCTGAGCTGGCACCCTTTCTCTAAACTACCACACCATACCAACGTGAGGACTTTGACCCATGACAAATATAACGTGCATCTTCTACATAGTAGGTCTCCAGTGGCACTAGAACTCGAACTCATGACACGCTCGCCACGAGTTCGTGATCCCCATATTACCACGGACTTATGTGACTGATTGTTGCCATTTTTTGAACGGTAAATTAAGAAGCACGTACTTTTTATGGAATTTTCTAATACAAATTTCTAGCGCGAAGGAAGTAAAATATAAGATTTTTATTCAAATTTTAAACTAAATGATTTGTTCGAATTTAGTTGATTTTTTAAATATTCGTTTTTAAGAAATTTTGCTCCAGTGGAATAATTAATATGGAAGAAGTATATTAAGATGAAAAAGATTATTTAAAAAAAATATTCTGGTTCATTTTATATAACAAAAATATTTTTGTACAGCAGTACTTCTCAAACTTTCAATATTTGTGACCTAATTTTTGCGATCATAATTTTAATCGCCCACCCTTCCGAATATAACAATGTTTTGAATTCAATAATAATACACTTTGACACTAAAGCTACAATACGACTTTAACCTCATAAGGGCCACCGGTGTATATATACATCTCTCTCAACCGGTGCTTTAAATGCTCCGGAAGTATATGCACATCTCTTAACCAGTGCGTTAAATGCCCGGACATATACATACGTCTTTCCGAAGTACGATCTTTTCTGTGCACTGATATCCATAAAATTATTCTGAAGGCTTTGGAATGTAATAAATGGGCCTTGTTATAACTTAGTAAACTTGTTCTTAACTTAATATTGTTAAAATAATTATCAAATGCATTGTCCAGCATTGATACATTTATAAGTGTATTATATCAGCGTTAATGAGTATTTTATTTTTTATTGTCAGAATGTATTTTGTTTTACTTTCTTTCGGTAAATAAACAATTTTTTAGAATAGTCTTTTGTTTTCGACATATTTGCGCCCCCCCCCATGTAGAGTTATCACGCCCCTTAGGAGGCGTGCCCCACAGTTTAAGAAACATTGTTATGCAGTTCTAATCATCTGCATACAATGCATTAAAAGAAAAAAAGGAGAGAAGTAAACATCCAAAGTATCAAGATCTAAAACGTTATAATCTAATAAAAAATGCGTTTTTAAAGTATTAATAAAGGACAAGCTGATATTTAATCTTAGGAAGCTTAAGATAATTCTATATTAGTATAAAGGAAGGATTAAATCTAGGCTTGGGAAAATAAGATCTTTAAGTCTAAATCGAGAACTTTCTCTCGCAGTTTGAAGTTCAACGTATTTCTCCTAAATGAGGAAAGTCGAAGTAAATACACAAATAAGATAAAATAATTTCTTTTCACATATATGAAATACAAACTAATAATTGTAGTTATATTTTAACTTAAATGAAACACGACACATAAGGAAAAAATAAATACGCGAAATAAGAGGAAATTTTTTTTATAAGTGCCTATTTGTTTGTAAGCACCAATAGTATTGTTGGATTTCAATTAAAACCCAAAGAAAACCCAGTTTTAACTCATCTTATTCGAATACAGTTTTTAGTTTAAAAATTTTTTTTTAACCCATGGTCGTGTCTGTGTAAATAAGATAACGTACTATAATTGCAAATAAAAGTAAAGTAAAGAGAGTTATTTTATAAGAGTTAAATTTTTTAATCGATTTTTAAAAAATAATCGTGTTTTAGCCTCAATGTCTTTATCCCACAATTATTTTCATAAAATTTCGGGTACTTGCGTATTATAGCAACAATGCCAATGTTCAAAATAACTCCGATTTCGCATGTGTCGTACGCTCTGAATTGGCAACCATAAACTTCGTTTCATATAATGTCGCCAATAGGTTGCGGTAATACGTAAGTACCAAAATTTCTATAAATATTTCTTCACCCCGCCCACCCACTGATCTGATTCTGACTTCCTTTTCAGTGCTCTGCACTGTTTTTGAAACTCTTTCATGCACTTAATACATTCGCTAATTATTAATGTATTATTTTTATTATTCTACCTAAAGTATTCTTAAATTCTTAAGTATTTTAAATTATAACAAAGGGCAAGAGTCAAAACGTTACAGTCATTCAAAATTCTAACGATTGGAGGTTAAAGCTCGGAAGAGCGAGGAACTCTGTTCACCCACCCAGCGATTCATAAATATTTCTTAATCTAGAGATGGCGACGTGTGAAGGGGGTATATTATATATATACTCCAAGGTTGTAATACCTTTATGCAATGTTCTTTAACAAGATAAGAGATTATGTAAATATAAAAATGGACATTTAAGGATTCAGGTTTATTTTGAATATTTTTGTTGTTGGTCAGAAACCAAAATATCTAAAAAGATAAGGGACATAGTTTAGAATTACTATGACTTTCACTTATTTGCGTTCTTACAGTGAATGCCATTATAAGAAAAATAAAATAAATCCTCTATTTTTGTACATTTATTTGGTTTAACATTGGATTTTCTAGAGCTATATACAAGTGTCTCTTGCTTTGATTGGTTATTAACATCGGACTTAGAAGTTGTACGAGGATCTCGTAGTTTTGAATCGGAGTTGGTTCCTCTCAAAACTTCTACCCACGAAGCCAGTCTCAACAGATTTAATCCTCATCGATCCTTGTACGCGGTGGATCTTTAACCTCATCAGGAATCGAACTCTGGACTCATAAAAGCCTCAGTCACAAGGTATTTGAACCTTGGTCAGATAACAAACACGAAGCTGTAGATTAGTACTTTTACTGTTCCAGCGTTTACATCAACCTCGTAAAATTTTGAGTGAGTGAGTGTTTGGCTGAAGTCGCACTCTAAAGCAAAAGTCAATCAAGTGACAAAGTTCAAAAGTCAATCAAGTGACAAAGTTCAAAAGTCAATCAAGTGACAAAGTTCAAAAGTCAATCAAGTGACAAAGTTCAAAAGTCAATCAAGTGACAAAGATCAGTCAATCAAGTGACAAAGATCAGTCAATCAAGTGACAATGATCAAAGTCAATCAAGCGACTAAGAAGACATTTCACACACACAACTGGTATCTCCGTCTCTAAGCTTCCCCTCTATGATGATTTCGAAAATCATATAAAGAGTGAGTGTTTGTCAAAGGCACACTATATAAAGCAACCCGATGGCTATTGACGACGAACCTTGTAATTTGAATCATGGTCAAGTGACAAGGATGGCATCCCAATCTTCGAAATTCCCCATCACGACAACGCAAGGTTTTGAGCCACAAAAAGATTAACGTACATCAGTCTCATTTACGTGGCATGGGCCTTTGGTGAAGTCTACATGGTGGGCCTTCTCGAACTCCTGACTCGCCAAATCCTGTCCCCAGTTCGTGACCAGGACCACTAAATTACACATAATATTTTGAGGTTTGTTTGAGCTGAACGTGCAGGAGTTGTCTTTGTATTGCGCGACTGTCTTCAATGATATCACGCATCGAACTTGTGACTCGACTTAAAATTCTCTAGCCACAAAGCTCTCGATTTGTATCACTTAATTAAAAATGCGGCTGCTCTCAATAAAAAAGCATTAATTTTAAGAAATTATTTGAAAAAAATCGAAAATTAATTTTACAAATATGAAAATATTCGTATTTATGTTGGAAAATACCTGGAGAATTCTTGAAAGCGAGAACACGATGTGCACAAAATTTTTATTGTTTTTCGGCTTTCATTGTGAATAGTGTATGGATAGTGCAAGAGAAGAATTTGGACTTGGAGAACATGAGCACAGTTAAAAACATGGTACACGTAATTTTTTTAATGAATATATGGGATCTTTTAAAGCTTACCTTTTGAACCTAGGACAGCCATTACCTCCCCAGCATGTACCTCTATGGATACATCTTTTAGAACGGATCCAGTTGGGACCGAGCCGGTCAGCTTCTGAAAGCAGGTACCAGGTTCCACCTGGCCTGTGTGGAACACACTGTTAAGCTCGAGAACGTGATCACTGGAAATGCCATTGACCCCTATTTAAAGAGAAAAATTCTGTAAATTTTTTTATTGCTAAATTAGAGGTGAAATACTTAAATTGAACTGAAAACTTGTCGTAAAAAACATATTGCACAAGAACAATTATTTTTGCTTTTTGTTGAATTCTGCTCTGTAACACAGATTACTAAATATTTATTTTCCTTCTATTAATTTTTATTCTTTCATGTTCACAAACCTATATATTTTTTTTTTACTTAATTCCCTCATTCACTAGCTTCATTGTCTGCGTATTATACATTTGTTTTTAATTAATGACATGCCTTAAAGCACAAATAGCAGCACGTAAAGAGATTTTTTTTAAAGCCCACAGAATCGCCAAGACAGAAAATCAAACAGACAGAAAATGTTCTTGTTTTTTGTGGTCAACATATATTTGCGCGAGCACACACAAAGTTTTTCTTGTATGAAGATAAAAAAAAACAAATATAGATGCAAATACAAGATTACAAAATTGTAGGCAGTGATAAGAATTTCAACAAGCAATATCACTTTTGATTTAAAAAAAAAATAGTAGAAAAGTGTGAAAGTACATTTGTCTTGATAAACTGATTTTAAAATTAAATGAGTTTGTGTGCAGCTGTAAATGATACAAAATTAGCACAATAAATAAATTAGATAAAACTGCCACTATTTTAATTAACTTAAATTTGATTTTTATGGTAAAATTTATACTTTTTCTGAAATTAACAGTTAAGCCAATGAATGCAAATATTTTTAAAAGGTGATATCCTCCGGTGCCCTCTGCTTCAACAATGTAGCACAATTAATCACCACAGCTTTAAAGAATTTTTTTTAAATCAACGATATCTATACATTTGGCTATTGTCAATTAGTTCGGAATTTTGACTCGAAAATGAGTTGGAGAAATCTGAACAAGTATCTCAATTACAAAATGAGCTGCATTATATTATTTCGAAACACGTTCAAATTCTTTTTATCAGTGGCGTAACGCACATCCCATCAAACCCAACATTTCGGAGAAGGGGGGGTGGTAGGATTCTCGGGTACTCAAAGCCTGACTGACACCAAGTACGTGCCCATTGTAAGATCCGGCTTGGAGCCCAAAACCTGATTTTGCAGGGGGCTTTAATGTTTTTCGTTACGCCACTGCTTGTCATTACATATATAGAAAAGGCCTTTAACCTCACAACTAAACAGTCTTATGGTATTTGTTCACGCTGCATTCGATCATCAGTAAATATTTAAGATCGATAAAAGAATCAAGATAGTTTACATCAGGGGTGGGCAGACTTTTCCAGGGTACGGGCTACTTCTAATTTTTTTCAAGATGTTGCGGTCCACCCAGTGTGGTGAGCTGAGAAAAAGGTCGACAGTATTTATTATAACTTAATAAATAAGTAATACACTCACACACACACACACACATATATATATATATAATATATGTATAAATAAAAAAAATCACACTTCTAAAATCGCGATTAAAGCAAAATGCAAGAAACAAACATAATAATAGTCACAAATATAAAAAAAATCAAATGATAAATTTATTATCAAGCAATTCAAAATACATTAAAAAATAAAACATTTCCAGCTAAAGTTAGTTCTTGTAGTTATAGTCAGTGGAAGGCTTAGTCTGTATACTGAAAGACTATCTTGAATATTGAGGTATATAATTATTAACTGCTAATCTTCAGGCGGTCACTCCAAAATGTCTTGGCGGTCCACTGGTCGATCGCGATCGATTTAATGCCCCTCCTTAGTTTACATGAAAGTCTATAAACCTCTAAACAATCTTTTTATCACTCTTGTCGAGTTCTCTTTTATAATTGATATATCAGCAAATATGTTTTTGAAGATCAGGATAATCTTAAGTGCAAAAAGTTTGCGTATATTTGCAGTATCAATATACGCCTGACTTGATTGTATTGTTACTTGAGGAAAACCAATTTGTGAAGCTGAATATAAACAAGATGCATTCATGCTGATATAGTTTAATGCCCCCCCCCCCTCTTCAGAAAACATTGCCCTCTGAACCCAGTTCATTATTCGCATTGCTTTGAAAACACACTTTCTACGTCTCGAAACTAGAAACTTACTTTCCTCCCCTTTTTATTCGAATATTTAAATAATGCTAAAAAAAATCGCAAGATGTGAGTGTTTGGAATAAGTCATCGAATGTATTCAAACGCATGTATACAAACGAAACAAAGTGAAGGAATACATTTTGTTAAACGGATACACAATGGATTTTTTTATTATTCGTGCTGCTTTCACCTGTTTTGTTTCGAGCACGCCGGTCACGAATCGTTGCGATTTCAAATCGAAAATTAAGTCACGGTCGTGCAATAAAGTATTCGATCTGTTACATGAAAACTAAGTTCATGTCAAGGACGTGGTTTTGTACGTCGGTTTTCTCCTAACTTTGTTTTGTCATGGTATTTTGTATACAAGTAAAAGTCCGTTTGTGTGTAAGCGAAAGAGATACAAAACTCTTGCATAATTCTATGATTTACATCAATGCCATCGCAAACTTTATTTTTTGAATACTTGATTTGGTTTTGGTGGAAAACACATTTGAGCTTTTCGATTGTTATTATAGAAACATTTGATGGATTTAATAATTTCATGAATATTTTTTTATTGTGTGTGTAATAAATATTATATAACAAACACGCGCGATAAGCCAAGAAAAACATCGAACGCAGTACTTCACAACACAGACATAAAACGCAGTACTTCAACACAAACATCGAAAGCAGTACTTCAACACAAACATCGAAAGCAGTACTTCAACACAAACATCGAAAGCAGTACTTCAACACAAACATAAAACGCAGTACTTCAACACAAACATAAAACGCAGTACTTCAACACAAACATAAAACGCAGTACTTCAACACAAACATAAAACGCAGTACTTCAACACAAACATAAAACGCAGTACTTCAACACAAACATAAAACGCAGTACTTCAACACAAACATAAAACGCAGTACTTCAACACAAACATAAAACGCAGTACTTCAACACAAACATAAAACGCAGTACTTCAACACAAACATAAAACGCAGTACTACAACACAGACATAAAACGCAGTACTTCAACACAAACATCGAAAGCAGTACTTCAACACAAACATCGAAAGCAGTACTTCAACACAAACATCGAAAGCAGTACTTCAAATCTATAAACACAATCTTGTATAAGAAAAATAAAGTACTCAATAGCTTTTCAAATGTATGATTACAATGTTACTTCCAAGTATCACCCTTATATAAGTTGAGTTTTCTAGAGCTTCTAAATAATCATTCTACCTTTTTTTCCCGCTGGGCCACATACATTTGACAGGTATTTCACGCGGGCCACACCATGAGTATAATGTGGGGGAAAAACACTATAGGGCCAAAGTAGAATTGGATAAAACAAAATTGATCCAAATATTCAATCTCCTTTTCGGCTTTTATTTTAAAACTTTATTACCCTTCTGTCACACACACACATACAAACATTTACTTTTATGCATTTTTTACTTAGTTATGGGGTAATTTATATTTCCTTATATCCATGACCAAATCTCTTGTTGACATTCTACTATCAAAAAAGGCAAATTTATAGAAAATTGATAGATTTTATTGTTTCATTGATATCCCCCCTAAATTTTTAGTACATTGTTCTTAAACAATTGAATTTTTTAGTGCAATGGGCCATAACCGGGCCATTCAGTAAAGACCACCGGGCCACATGCGACCCGCAGATTGAGTATAGCTGTTCTTGAGTCTTCTAGGCTCATCTATTTTTGTGGCCAAGTTTATTCCTATTCACTTAGCATTATTAAAAGAGTACATTGGCTTACATGAGATCTTTTCTACCACAATACCTTTACAAGGCCGAGAAGCGAACAAATTTCAAAATTTTCGTAGCAAATATATATATATATAATTACGATGAAAAATAAATTTAAAACAAACCTTAAACTATTTTTCCGCAACTCTAATAAAGCTTCTAATCGGTAATGCACACATTTCAGTGTTGAATTCCAAATTTTTTTCATCATGTTTGGAAAAAAGCTGCAGCCTTTTGAATAATTTCTGATTTAAATATTTTTTTTTTTCGTTTTATCTTTAATATTGTACACCTGTGATTGAAAAATGCACCCTTAATAACTTCTACTTAATTATTGTATTTAATTTTTAAACGAAATTTCCCATTATGTGATTCTCTTTTTCCCACTATCTTATTTCACATCATGAGTGTGGAAAAGGGAGGGAATTAAATTTCAATTCCTTTCACAAAATTTAAAAAGTATTAATATACGATTTCAGTAATTCAGAAAATATTCATTGTTTAAATTTACGATCGAAATTGAGATGCAAGGTATAAGCACAATAAAAAATCGTATTTTTCATTTTCAAAATAAATAGTAACTTATAACCAAGGTTTATAAAAAAATTATTAAAATTTATTTAAAATGTTTGGTAAATTAGTATTTCTTTTTGTATCAAAATATCCAATTTTGTCAATTTCTTGAATGCAAAACTGAAGTCTACTGCCTTATTTATGAATATTTTATTTAATTCTATTGACTACATTTCTTCCAGCAGACACATGTTCATTTCCTGAAATTGCTTTATGTAAATAGGTTGAAAAATGAAGCGAACTACATCTTCTAGTTTTGTTTATAAGGCTCTTTACAGATGCAGTCGAAAGGGGAAGGAGGGATGGAATATTAACGTCGCCTTGTTCAGCTACACGAGGGCTTTTGGCGACGGTCTCGTAATTTTGAGCCATGGTCAAGTGAGGAGGACGACACCTGAGCTGGCACCCCTCTCCTAACAACCACACCATACTACACCAACGGGAGGCGTTTGAGCTCTCCACAGATTTAACGTGCATCGTTCCCCTACACGGCGGGTATTTAGTGTTACTGGGTTCGAACTCTTGACATGCCTGCCATGATCCGATACCTTGACCAGTTAGCTACCGCGGCCATCAGTTCGGAAGGGGAAAATAAAAACGTTGTTCATGAGAGTGAGAGAATATTAACGTCGCACTGATTAGCAACACGAGGGCTTTTGGCGACGGTCCACGTAATTTTGAACCATGGTCAAGTGACGCGGACGACACCTGAGCTGGCACCCCCCTCTCCTAACTACCACACCACACCAACGGGAGGACATTTGAGCTCTCGACAGATTTAACGTGCATCTCTCCCCTACACGGCGGATCTTCAGTGGTACTAGGATCGAACCCATGACATGCTAGCCATGATCCGATGCCTAGACCACTCGGCCACCGCGGCCAAAGTTGTTCATGACGGAAGAAGAATATTTTACATTGTAGCTATCGCTGAACTTCAATAAAGATGCGTTGATTAAGCTTTAGAAATTATTTTTCGCATTTGTATTTAGTTTCAACCTACATTTATTTTTTCACTTCTGTATTTTTTTGTGTATGTGTGTGTGTTCCCTCCCGCTTTTGTGATAACTCCTTCGATATTCAAATTTTGGATACTTTGTTGTAAGAGGCAGTGAATTTTTCTCTAAAATATTTTTCTTTTCAGTCCTTCCTATATAAATGAAAACATTGATTTAAAAAAAGCCAACAATTAGACTGTAGATAATTGTATGCGTTTTGCCAGTTGAGAGACTTTTTAAGAAGTTTTAAATTTTTCTCGCCAAATGAAGAAATTCGACCGGAAAATATCGTGCTGAATATTTACTTGGAATAAGAATTTCATTATATTGCAAAAATAATTTCAATTTTTTTTTCTTCAAATGGTTATAATTGTAGTTATTTATGATAAATAGTTTCCATTTTGCAACCAATGCCGATTCATTTGTAATTCAAAATAATTTTTCTTCATTGAGACAATTAACCTCAGTAGAATACATTTAAATTAATTTTGTACATAGAACCAACGCCGTAAGAGCAAAAAGCTAATCTTGATAGATTTTGTTTTCGAATGTAAATGAAGATTAACATTAATTACTTCTGCTTAATTCTATGAATCAAAATTCTATTGCGGGTGTAATTTACAGCAATAATGTGGAATTAGAGTGGATTTTCCTCCTTTCACACAACCTGTGATCCCATTCACACGCGGTGAGGCCATGGGCAAAACATTCTCATGGAACAGCTATTTACGACAATAAATAATCATTAATGATGTTTAGAAAGGTTTCTTGACTTGAAAAATACTGCGATGGAAACTCAAGGTCGAATAAAAATTGGGTTACGAAGAAACATGGATTAAAAAAAAAATCAGAAATGTCAATAATACATAGATGAATATTTTTTATTGTGATTGTCCAAACTCGCAAGTACTATTTCATTTTTCTTTTTTTTTTTTGCAATTTTTAAAATCGCGCGAATTTGATTGCTTAATTTTTGGTTCCAAAAATTAAGACAACTTAAAAAACGTTGAAGCAAAAATAGCTTACATGTTATACCGTCGCCAAATATCGCGATATGCAGCCAAATAGTGGAAATCATTCCCGTGTATGCTCGAGAAAGTGAGAGTTATATAATATTAACGTCTTTTGGCGATGGACCTCGTAATTTTGAACCTCGGTCAAGTGATGAGGACGACGTCTGAGCTGGCACCTGCTAACTACCACACCAACGGGAAGATTATAGGGAAGGACACATAACGAGTCTTCAATGTCATTAGGAAGTGGCGATAAGCCGGCCGCGAGTAAGTGACCACAATCACTAGACTATCATAGTCACCGCGCATGCTCGAAGACAACAATAAAAACAGCATTTGACAACATTTTTTTAATTTGCACTTTTTTCCCCATGCTATTGGTCGGCAGAATAATACGCAAGTACTAAATAAACTATATAACACACCACCAATCTAATCTCTGAATCATACTTGTAAAAAAAAATTGCTTTTAAGTTTTATTTTTTGGCAACATAATAAATATTTGAAATACCATTACAATACGAAGGCACTCATACCACAAGTTTTGTACGATATACAGTTTAAATCTACCAATGCAAATAATATGTATCTATGGACTTTAAAAACAAAACATTTTGCATAAAAAAAATTGCCCAACATTTCAAAAAGCATTGTTCATAAAATTTGGATTATATTTTTACACAAATACCATCTGGAAACTTTTACCAATAGCTACTGCTACATTATGAAGAGGCGTTAAAAATAATCACAACATTCCCTCAGTCTTTCCAGTTACTTTTATCATTAGCCAAACTCTTTGTACGGATTTGTTTTCGTTGTGTCACCTACACTCAATTGTCTGACCTTGTTTCCGGCCTTTCTAATTTGGCACCTTGAAATCGCCCATTAGGAAGTAGGTCTTAATGTAGGCTTTCTCAAAAGAAGACCAAATTTAAACCTACGCCTTTGGTTACACAGAAAGTGAGAGTACGCCTTTAAGAGTGATTCAATACCTGTGCCCTTTGCTTGTTATGTTTACCTTTCTTAAAGTAGCTGTTATGGCTCATGTAATGCTTTCGGCGACCTTGTTTCGAAGACAATGCGAAACAATAAGCACCTACATACACGAGTGGTTCCATTTTCGAAACTATTTCTCAAGAGAAAGTTTGTTACTTTGTAAGTATATTTTTAAAGACTAATTAAAGTATAAGAATAAGGTGTAAATATATCTCAAGATTTTCAAAAGAGGAATCTGTTAAAAGAACTAGATGTAAAGGAGGGGAAAAAGATGTAATTCATGCGACGTCATAGTTATATGTTAACTGTAATTACGCGTTTCCAGTCAATCAATTCATATGTTCCAGTGACGTCACAGTCACATGATAAATACACTCGCGTGAATCCAGCTAGTAACTAATACGCTTAACTGTTAGCAACTTTTACAGAAACTTTTTAACAAGTAAAGAAAATCATTTTTTTCAAAGTCAGTTCCTACTTAGGTCAACAAAGGAAATTTTTATTTTAGTTACTTTTTATTAAATAATTACAATTAATATAAATATGTAAATACATATGACAGAATCATAATATTAAGTGGCAAAATAGAGAGCGATTTTCCTTTCTATTTATGGTGCTGGACTACTATTTTTGTTTGTTACTATTTATACATTAAATTTAATTATTCCTATAAAATAGTATAGTAAAAAGAAATCACATTCTCAGAAATCAGGTCATCCCAGGTGGGGTTCAAACCCATGACCTTTGGATTTGAAGTCCAACGCGCTATCCATTGTGCTGCAGGGACACAACGAACGATTTTCTTTTTTATGTATGGTGTTGGACTATTATTTTTTTGTTACTATTTATTCATTAATTAAGTAGAATTAATGAATATTTGAAAAAAAAATGTATTAACATCAAGTGACATCCCCTACATTTAAAAAATATATTTGAACTTGAGTGGATGAATAAGAAGTATTTTATTAACGATTGAAAATTTGTTAAATATATTTATACACTCAAGAGACAAAACATTATGACCACCCTACATTTTGCAATGAACTCGCCTGGATGATGTGGAAGGCAAGTGATCAGGTGGAAGTGGTATTTAACTGCTGCTGGAGAGTCTGAAGAATCATTCTTTCACTTACTTCTGTGAGTGATGGGAAAGGCTGCGGATCTAAGCGACTTTGATAGAGGGCAGATTGTAATGGCTGGAAGGCTCGGAACAAGTATTTCCGAAACTGTACGACTCGTGAGTTGTTCGCGATCTACAGTTGTTAGTACTTATGCAAAGTGTATGAAAGACGGTGAAATCAGCAGTAGACGACATGGTGTTAGACGTCCACACGCTATCAAAGAAAAAGGTCGTCGAAGACTGTCTCGCATGGTGAAGCAAAACCGGAGCCAGACAGTGGCTCAGCTGACAGCCCAATACAATGCAGGGCCAAGTAGAATAATATCGGAGCACACTGTTCAGCGGACACTGTTTGATATGGGGCTACGCAGCAAACGTCCCACTCGTGTGCCTTTGCTGACCAAGCGTCATCGCCAACTGCGCCTGCGCTGGGCTCAGGAACATCGCGACTGGTCCATGGATCAGTGGGAGAGAGTTGCCTGGTCAGATGAATCACGGTTTGTCATTCATCACGCCGATGGCCGTGTCATGATACGCCGTCTTCCAGGCGAACAGTTGCTCCCTCAATGTACAGCAGGTCATACACAGGCCAGTGGCTGCGGTATTATGCTTTGGGGGACGTTCTCTTGGGCGTCTCTGGGACCCATAGTTGTGGTAGAGCAGACCATGAATGCTACAGGGTATCTGAACATCATTGCGGACCAGTTGCACCCTTACATGACCTCTGTTTTTCCAACTGGAAATGGAATGTTCCAACAGGACAACGCCCCGTATCACAAGACTAAAATTGTGTTGGAGTGGTTCCAGGAACATGATGCTGAATTCCAGTTAATGTCTTGACCGCCTAACTCACCGGATCTCAATCCAATGGAACACATTTGGGATGTCAGGGGACGGCAGCTCAGAATTCAAAGACCACCAATTCGCAATATCTCGGATTTGCGTGACCGTTGCTTAAACATCTGGTACAATCTGTCTTTGGCCATCCACCAAGGACTTGTGGCATCCATGCCAAGGCGGGTTGAAGCTGGGTTCGCGCCAAAGGTGAGTCAACTCGTTATTGACAGGTGGTCATAATGTTTTGGCTCTTGAGTGTATATATATATATATATATAAATATATGTAGGAAGAATGTGAACTAATGGTAGGAATTGAAAAGTACATGCTTGCCATCAATAATAATAATACTCAAAAGTAAGCAAAATGCACTTGTTTTAAAAACACACGAATATTAAAAGAATTTTTTTTTAGTGTTGGAGAATTTTTTGAAGAATCTTAATATTTAAACATCTTTACCCAACCATTAAAATTGAAATTTTATCTAAATTTTACTAGAACAAGTACAGATTTGGTGTCAGTTTTGAATGAATTAAATTCATTACGGTCACATGATAAATGGAATCAAGTGTTCTCTATTGAATTCAAAACTGACATTAGACTTGTACTCGTTGTTCAGCTTATGAAATTTTGATAAAATTTTAAATTTGATGATTGGGAAAAGATGTTTTATGTATTAAAATTCTTTAATTTTTCAAAATTAAAAATTCTTTCTCGTATACTTTTAAATCGAGTGCATTTTGTTTACTTATGTACGTTACCGTTATTATGTTGACAAATATATACTTTAAAAAAAGTTTCTGCAAAAAAGCAAAAGTTGGCAGCAGAGTTGCATGAACTGATTAGCCGGAAACGCGTGATTGCATTTATGTGACTATGACGTCACATGAATTTAACCCATTCAATGAAGAACACCCGATTCCTTTTAACATGTGACCTCATCATGAATTTGAAATTTTATCACCAAGTGTTTTGCCTATTGTATGTGACAAAAATGCGAATATATATATATATTTCATATTTGAAAATGATAAAAATGAATTCAATAATTAGTTTTGCAGTTTTTAAACAATTGTGTACATTTAAATATATTTTCCTTTCTTTTAGAGAGAGAGAATAAAGTTTTCTTTAAAATTCAGTTTTAGTTCCTTATTTAGATTTGAAAAAAACTGAAATCGGTTATATATAATTTATTTTATTCTATATACTTTTATAATAATAATACCGTCATATTATTCCATTATTTATTTTATATTAATTCTAAAAATATGCCGTTGTCACAAATATTTATGTTTGTTCTTCCAATCTGCATAATGTTCGGTGTAAACAGAGAAAACAATAGAAAACCGAAATGAAAACAACCAGTGTCTTATAAAAAAAATACTATTGACCTAATTTCAAAATAAACTTAGTTTTTTTTAGATCTGAAAAATCCTACGAAACCCTATCACTAAAACCTAAATATTTAGTGTCAGTTACACAGTGACTAATCCAAACAAAGTAAATCAGTTGATCATTCTTTTAATCTGTCTTCAGTAGAAGTTAATGGAAAAAAAAGTAATATTACGAGGTATTTTCGATTAAGCTAAATTACTTTCCATTAATTTCATAATAGAATGCTTTTTTTCGTTTAATTATTGTAGCTAAGCAAATAACATTCAAATGAAAATGAATTTTTTTTTACATAATAATGAATGATTTATAGAGCAGTTTGAATGGAATGAGTGTGTTACGCAATGCATGTAAATTAGTGATTAACGAGTTTTAAAAATTAAAGGGTTTGTAGTAGCAAAGTCGAGTTTAAAATGTATTTATAGAATTAACCCTAGATACAGTTAAATCTATATTAATGAAAGAGTGTGAAAAGCATAGCGGAAGGTTTGAAAACTGGCGAAATTTGTACGCTTGAGCAATGCGTACCTTGAAATGATTTCTTTTAAAAAAAGTTTTTTTTTAGATTTTAAAATTCAACATTAGAACGATTTTCGCATATACTTTGCGCCCTTAATCTTGAACGAAATGAGAGATGCAGGATTATGATTCTCGCACCATCTGAGAGGTTCAAGAGTTTCTTTAAAACACGTTTAGTGATAATTCGAGCGTTGTTAGCTAATTAGCCGATTTTCAGGAAAATTTTGAAAATAGCAGTAACAAATGTCATTTCAAAATGTTTTAAAGATTTTTTTTTCTATCAAAAAATCTATAGGTCTAAGCGACACGGTATCTCACACGGTATATAGAATAAACATTTCGTCCTCTTTTAAAAAGAATGGACAAAAATAAATCGATTTTATAGAAATTTTGCGTTACATCATAGAGTGTGTGTGTGTGTTTTCGGCTCTTTCTCTTTTTCTTTACCATGCGCGAATGAAAAATCCCCGCTTCGCTCTGGCGTATATTATGTCGCACTACATCATAGCCTATATTTGTTTCCATTTTCATGGAGTTTATAGGTTGATTTATTAAAGCCGCATACTGGAGTAACACAAAGGCTATTGGTGCGGAGAACCTTTTAATTTTGAACCACCATCAAGTGATGCGGAAAGCTCTGTAAGCTGGTACTTTTCTCTCAAAATTTCTTCACCACACCAAAGTGATAGAATAAGAATGGGTCAAAAATATATGATATTTTACAAAACACATTCATCTTTGGTGAGTGAGTGTTTATTAATATCGCACTACGTAGGTATATCAAGAAAAAAAGGTTATAAGTCGAATAAAAAATATTTACCATAAATAGGCAGAAAATACAAAAGGGAATTAAGAGGTATACGTGTCTATCACATTTTGACATAATCACGTAGTCTATTTAGGCATTTATCAGAACGCAGGACCAACTTGTTTAATCCGTCTTCGGAGAAATCAGGTCCCAATCCATTGAGCCAGGTCTCGACGGATGTTTTCACAGAACTGTCTTGGAATATCGCAGCACATCAAAAACGATATGTTGCACGCTACCATAGCTCAGTCCCAGCTCTGACGAGATTCCACGCAGAGTTACCCGTCGATCATTATAAATCCTTTTTTCAATTCGTGCAGTGTTGATTTCTGTCGCTGAAGAACTTGGTTAGCAGCTCCCTGTCATATTGCGGTTTTTGACATCTTGTCTACCTGATTGAACACGTTTCGCTACATGTTCTGCTCATTGCAGATGCGGATACATTCTTTGCACATAAAAATCAAATCATGGACTTCCAAACTAGACCAATTTTCTAAGATCCTTGCCATTTCAATCGTCCTGAACCATCTGGGAACTTTCACTACTTACCCGCAACCAACTGTATGACAAATAGCGCCATTTGTCTCCACTCTGGGGAAACAATTTCTCCACAATTAGGTAGTTTTCAAATGCTGCAGCTTGTAACCTTTTTTGCATCCGCCCTCGTATAAAGAAGCAGCGAACTTCGTATTTTTGAACCATGGTCAAATAATGAGGACACCTGAGCTCTGGCACCCCTTTCTGAACTTCCACATGATGCCAATGGGTGGATTTTTATCCTCGAGAGATTCAACGCACACCAACCTCTCTACTTGACGGGTCTTCAAGGACATTTGGGTTCGAAATGTCATGCTGGCAACGTGTCCGTGTCCATGATCACTGGGCTACCGCAGCCACATTCATCTTTGGTGAATGTGTGCGCCATTTATAGCCATCTTTGTAAACTTTCGACTGTCATTTTTGATTCCCGATGAACAACAGTACCAAACATTTGTTTTATTTTAATAGGCCTGCCAAACTTGAGATATACATTTGCCTTCGCGTACCAAATACATAATTTTACAAAAGTATCTACCAAGAAATATTATATTGAAACGTAATTTGTATGTGGAGTAATGATAACATAAAATACACACATTATTCTAAAAGATCAAATTTTATCTACTTTACTAAAACGTACGCATTTAATTTGATAATTTAAAAAAAGCTTGTATCTTTTATCATATTTCTTTAAAAAAGGAACTTAGCACCAATCTATTCACTAACCCAAAATAATCAGAGAACCTATCAAACCATCTATCAAAAAGTTATTTCATTTAATTTGGTCAATGGTATATTGTAACACTAGACAAGATTACATGAAAAGGTTAGTCTTTACAATCAAAACTTCCTCTTAACTCGTTACGGAAGATCGGATGTGCAAACAAACATTGTACCAATATTTAGATTGTAGAGATAAATCAAAAACAGATTTAACCACCTTCATGTCTCAGTGGTTGCGTGCTATAATTCGATTGAAAAGAAAGTCGTGCGAAAACAATTTTTTTCTAATGACTTTTCGTAGGCGTTTGTCGAGTTTCTATGATGAAAACCCTTTGAATTCCAGGCATGTAACATCACACGGGAAACGCCAGGAATCTTTCAACCTCCTAATCTTCTTTCAAATCATCTTCGCCGATTTTTCCTTGTTTGGTGAAGTTGCCGCCTTTATAGGGGAAATGCATCTTCAGAACTAACAGCCCGCTATTGTTTGGCTAAGAATAACCTCGGAAGAAAAGATCTCACGCCTTAGAAAAAGGAAGCCTATTAGAGGAGCCATTATACAAGCGTTTCTATTATTGTAACATCTTTTATTTAATTGAGTTACTTTCTACGTTTTATTTCTAGGGTAGTTAGTGGCAACATCCTTTTGTTATGTGAATTTTTTTTTATTTTAAAGTTCAATGACCCTTGTTTGCTTAGGTCATCTTTGGTTTACAGTGGAAACTAATTATGAAGCACCCTGTTTATTTTGAAAAGAAATACGCATCCCATTTAAACATTTATTCAAGATGATGGTATTTAATTTGAAATTTTTTTCAGTTAAAAGCCCTAATTGAATATATGCATGACTGTCAGCTCTAGACATAAAAGAAAATGCCCCATTCGAATAGATAATAGGCGGTAGACCTTGTAACTTGGAAACTCAATCAAGTGAAAAGAACAACACATCAACTAACACAGCGGTACTCAATCTTTTTTCAGTCGAGCCGCATACATATGACGACTATTCCACGCGGACCGCAACATGAAGATTAACGAGGTAGGGGAGGAGGCGGATGCTATAAGATCAAAGAAATTTAAAATGCAGAAATTGATTAAAATACTAATAATTTTGGATTTCATTTAAAAACTATTATAAATTCCATCAAACTCTACTCACAAAAAAAAAGTTTAATGCATTTTTTTACCTTGTTATGGGGAAATTTTAATTTCTTTTCATCAATGTGTGATCCCAAGTCCCCCATCCTTAAATATTTTGTTGCTGTCGAAAACATTTTTTTTTAAGAAAGTCAATTTATCTCGTCTTGAAAGAGACCCTCGAAAAAAGGAAGAATTGAAAGATTTGTGCTTAGAGAGTGGTATAGTGATGAGTAAAATTATATATTTTAAATATAGCGTTTTAATGACAAATTAAACTAGTTGTTGATCCCCGTTTTTATCCCTACGAAACAGTCCAGATCCCAATCGTCTTAAAATAACAAATATTTCTAAAGATATTTTTCGTTTGGAAGGCAATGAGGGTTGATTGAAAATTAGTTTCACACATAAAATAGTCACTATTCTACTGTTATTTGTAAACACTAACCGTTACAATTACAAAAAGAAGAAAAAAGTATTATCCCGCAATTCCTACCAGCACCACTTCGATAGCAAAATTGAATTGATATATGGGATTGCTTGATTGATAGAATAACTAGCTAAATTTTTAATACATTGTTTTTAAATAATTGAATTTGTTAGTGCAACGGGGCTTGACCCGTCCACTCAGAAAGGTCCGGTGGGCCTCATGCAGCCCGCGGGCCGCAGGTTGAGTATCGCTGAACTAGCGCATCTCAATGTCTTAGATTCCACAGTGCCTAGTGAAGATTTCGAAAACCGCATGAAGAGTGTATGCTTATTTATCTCGAACTATATATATAAATCAACACTGGCTATTGGTGATGGACCTCGTAGTTCTGAACCGTGGTCAAATCACAAGGACGATATTTAAGTGGGAACCTCCCTTTCAACTTCCATACTAAGCCAACGGGATGACTTAGACCCCAAAAGATTTTACGTTTATCAGCCCTTCTACACGGCGGGTGTTCAGGGGTACTAGGGCTCGAACTCATGACACACTGGCCATGACAACTAGGCTATTGAGGTCACAGGTTGGAAGGTTGATGATGAAAGGTTGATTTGCTATATTTGCACAAGAGTCGCGATTGGCCAAGCTGGGGAAAACAATTTATCAAAAAAGCAAGTATCTCGTCTAGATAAGAATCTACAAACGAAAGAAATGGAAGAGAATGAAGGGGAATGGAAAGACGTGGAGAATATTTGAAAATATATTTATAAAAAAAATCCGGTAAGGCATCCAGAGGGTGCTATACTCATGTTTTCCCAAAGACAATAAAACAGAGAAAAAACGATCATTCGGGAGTGAGAGGTATATTAACTTCACATTATAAGGCAGCACGAAGGCTATTGGAGACGGACTTCTTAAATTTGAGCCATGGTCAAGTGATGAAGACGACATTTGAGTTCTAGCACAACCCCTCCAAACTTCCACATCATACCAATAGACGGACTTTGGGCCTTGACAGATTTAACGTGCATTGACCTTCTCTACATGGCGGGTCTTCAGCGGCACTCTAGGCTCGAACTCATGACATGCCAGTCTCGAGGCTGCGACCTTGACCACTAGGCTACCACGGAATGAAAAATTCGGGTTTGGAGGGCTTAACAAAATCTGTACTTATTTTTAAAAAATTAAGTCTCTGAAGAAACTTTACTTTTTCATAACTCCGGGACAGTTATTGATAAAAATCGAATTCAAAATCAATTCGACACCAAATGGTATAACCTCAAGTCATTGGCTGTATTTGGCGAAATAAAGATTGAAGAATATAGCCACAAGGCTGATTACAGGTTTTTCGTGCAATAGGTTTTCTTAGCTCAAAATCTTTGGCAATTATTGATCTTTGCATGCCGTTAATCTTTGGCTACAAATCGCTGGCATGTGGTTAATATATTTACATATAAACCTCAAAGGAATGAGCGTTGAATGTACCTTACATTGCAAGGTAAGATTAAAGAAGCAGAAAAAAAAGTAAGATTTAATTTTCTTTTCATTTTAATAAGTTTTAGGGATTGATTCATGTAAAAATGAGCAAGTTAGAATCATTAGGAAAAAGCAGTTTCCTAAAATGATGAATATTGTATCGGTAGGCATAAATTTGTCGAAGTTTTGCACATAGTAACAGCGAAACATTTGTTTTCAAGGCACGGGTTCACGTAATTGCCATCAACTAACTTCTTAAATTAGTTATATCCAGAATTAGTTGGTTGGGTTCTATTCAAAAACAGAACCGAAATCGTTTTGGAAGCCATACAGAGAAAAAAGAAAGAGTGTTCTAACTGAAAGTTTCCTTGTCGAACATGGCGGATAATTCAGTTATTTTAGAGAAATTAATTCATGATTCATTCAATTACTCAAGTCTTAATCACTTTGCATTTCATCATTCGTAACCTTTATTTCCTGTAAACGAATGATTTTTAAACGTAATCACTGCGATTAGAAGAAGAAAAACATTTAAAAAAGTTATTAATCACTATTGGATAGTTAAAGCAATGATTTTTTTTATTCTATCATACATATATCGCAAATGTTTGTATTAATGATTGAATAAACTCATCACAAATATTTTTGTTGTGATAAAAAAAAAACCACGACGCTTTCTTTCCAAAAATAAATTTTCCGATTCTTACGTCATAGAATTCGTCACGCACATTTAAAATCAATCTAAAAACGAAGCATGTAATTACTTCTCTAATTCTGATACAAAAACATAGCAGCTTTAGTGATTTTAATAAGCGATGCGACTCTGCTCATGGTCCAGAAGGGAAAGAGGCGCCCCTCACAGGTTTTATCAAGCGTGGTACTGTTAAAAAGGTAGGACAGGTATTGGTGCGCAGAGCAAAAACTCTTCTCGTAAATGACCCGTTTTCAAGATACAGTCGGACCCCGATTTAACGAATTTTTTTTTTGTTTCCTGATTAAAATGAAGGCGAAAATTCCTATTTAGCGAATAATAATAAACCCAGAATTAACAAAATTTTTCAGCAGCTGCTATTTTTTTAAAAATTTGTATCAGAAAAAAAAAAAATTGGATTTTTTTTACTGATATCTTTTTTGTCCGGAACAGAAAAATACCTTTCTTATAAGCAGGACATTTCAACGGGTAAGGGTGAAAAGAACATTATTAGACTTTACAGGTGCAGAAGAGTCATGAGTGTAACCTATCGGGTGAGTCTTGAGTAGGATGGGAAATTCCTTTCTTATCTCATCCCAATCCACAACGCAGGGGATATTTTAAGATTTTAATGATCATGACACATTGGACGACGGACTGCCTATCTGTGCAACTGAAGTTGAGGAAATTGGTGATTTGTTGGAGCCAATAAATACAGAAATTGGTAATGAAACTCCTATCACAACTGTTAGACCTTCTAATGTTTTACAATGTTTTGAAACAGAAAAAAAACACATGTAAAACAGGATGTAAATGACGCAGTATTTTCTCTTCACTCCCCCCCCCTAAAGTTAAAAAAACTCTTTCAAATTAGGAATCAAAAAGATTTTCAAACATCTCTATTATTCAGTATTTTAAAATTTCCAATTAAGCGGTGCATAATAATTCACCAATAGTAGTTTTAGCTGTTGAATAAAAAGTGTAATTTCCAACTAGGGATACTTTTTGTGTAGTTACTTGTAGAATTTATAAAAGGTAAATGCAAAAATTGTATTTTGTTCAAACTCGATGTAATGGATTACCTCGCATTAACGAGCAAAATGTTCGGTCCCTATGAATTCATTAAATCGGCGTCTGACTATATTGGGAAATTGTAATGTTCGTTTAGAATCCAAGAAATCTAAATCCTTTTCTATCCACATTTTTGAAAAGTGTGAGGAATATTCGCCGACTGATTTTTTTTCCACATTAGTAACCGATGGCTTCCTAAAATGAGGCAAAAAGTAACCAGACAGAAGTTTGCAAATGACTCGTGATGACAACCATCTAACATTATGAGGGTTCATCGAAAAGATTCTCATAGTTGAGCCTGACTTCGCATATTACAGGGGAATATACCCTCCTCCCTCGTATCAGTGTACCTGAAACGCGAGCCATTGTCTATGCTATAATTCTCCATAGTTGAACGCCTACGAAATCTCTTCGCTTGGCATTCCTTTTTTCCACCATTTCACTTCACCATAAAACTAGGCAAGAAGCTAGTTACTGTTCTTATAAATAATATATCGATCGTTCGATCATTCACTAGCGTATCTATATCTATTTTATGAGGGGATATTGAGTGAGAGTTTCACTAATGTCGCATTATAAAGCAACAAGAGAGCTATTGTCGACGGACCTCGTAATTTTCAACCTCGGTCAAGTGAAGAGGAAGATACCTGAACTGGCACCCTCCTCTTCTAACTAACACACAAATGAGAGGACATTGAGCATCGATAGATTTAACGAGTTTCAGCCCTCTCTACACGACGGGTCTTCTGTGGCACAAGGACTCTCACGAACCCTCGATATTCCTGCCATGAGTTTACGACCATAATCATTAGGCTACCACATGGTCACATTTTATTGGGGATTAACACTCTAAAAACATGCAGACTGAAGTACTGAAGGGTAATCTCTATGGCAGGGTGGGCAGACTTTTCCAGGATGCGGGCTACTTCTAATTTTTTCAAGGAGTCGCGGTCCACCCAGTGTCAGTGGCGCCCATGAAGCCGGGGGAGGGGTCCACGGTCCAGACCATCCCTCATAACTCTTCATTTTTTAAAATTCATTATAGTCCCATGTATAAAGTATGTAAAATGCAATTAAGTACTTGATATTAGTAATTTTTTTTTATTTATTAATGTTAATTAATTATTGAGTAATTTATTTTTTGCTGTTTTTTGTTCCCGGCAATCGACAAAATAAAAAAGTATGTTTGGCTGCGTATTGGGATATGATACAAGAATGGTGGACCTTCAACCCTCGACCCCATGCCCTTTAAAAATTCTTGTTTACGCTACTGCCCACTGGCCCACTGCCATGGATGTGGCGAGGTTAGGAAAAGGTTATTATTATAACTTAATAAGTATGGAATATGTACTTACCAACGGAACTAAAGTAAAAAAACAACACATTTAAAATCGGTTTAAAACAAAACGCAAGATTCAAACTTAATAATAATAGCTCCAAATATAATTATATGAAATGATACATTTATTATGAAGCAATTCAAAATACATTAAAAAGAACATTTTTATCTAAAGTTAGTTTTTGTTATAGTCAGTAAAAGGCATAGCCTGCGTACAGTCAGCCAATCTTAAATTTTTCGTATATAATTACTAACAGGTAAAATTTTTAGGCGGTCACCCCAAACTCTCTTGGCGGTCCACCGGTCGATCGTGATCGACGTGATGCCCAACCCGGCTCTAAGGTAACAAAGTTTAAGTTTACAAACAATTTTTTTCGTTATTTACGTGGCACCATAAACAAATATTCAAATTTGTGGATATCTTGAATATGGCTCTTTTCAGATAAATAGTTCTATTACAATTTTTGCTCCACACACAAATACCTTTCCAAAGGTATTTGTCAAAATCAGTGAAGAACACCTCTTGAAAATCCCTGGTAAGTTGATGAGCTCAATGATTTTTGTAAAATCATGAACGAGACGAGATGTAATAATTAAATATTCTCTGTTAAGAGCCCCATACAATTTAAAAGATAGTGAGAGATTTCCCCTCCCCCCACACAAAATTACTGATGGTGCAGCAAGAAGTTTTCCATCCTTTGTAGGAAGAAAGACTCTTAAAGTGTCCATTAGTAAGTATACAAATGGTGGTTTATTTGTACGATTTACCATACCTCATTTAATGAAAAATGAAATAATATTGAAAAAGGTTAAAGGATATAACCTCACAAATCTCAGTTTTAGAGTCAGTAAGGTTTGAAAGAAAAATATCAATCTTTTGATAGTTGAAAAAATATTTACTTTTCTCCAACTTTATGAATGTTACATCAAGAAAACCCCGTCATTACCTTGAATCGAGTGCGTTTAGTTGTTGATGAAGAATACAAAATTAGATAGTTTGTATCTGTAGTGCAGAAAAAAGAAAGTTTGTTTTTTTAGAAGCAAAACGTTTTGAATTCTTAGTCAAAAGTAATTACTCATCATTATAGGTCAGTCAACATTGATAAGAATTAGGTCAATGCTGAGAGTAAATGCGCAATGCTAGCTTGTATAATTATCAAATCACCTATACTTATTAATGCAAAGGTATCCCAGCAATTAACGGAAGGAATATTCACAAGTTCCTTGACAGCATCAAATAACACAGAAAAAAAGTATTGTTAATGCATTGAAATTATATGTTTTGAGAATAAGGGAGGAAAATTGAGATAGAGGTTGAAAAAGAATTACTATTGCTCAGTGAATTCTTAGTTTCAGAATAAGCTTAAATATCATTTTTAAAGCCGCTAGCGTAAATGCCAATTTAAACCAAGGAAATAGAACAAAAAAGGCACTGGATTATTCTCATGTTGCATGAATTTGGGGGGGGGGATTTTATATAAAAACAGACATGAAATGGTAGTTCGATAAGGGAGCAGACTTAAATCACGAGTGATATTTTTAAAACTGGCTCTTCGGGAAAGAAACTGCTAAGGGCTAAATTAATGGCGGGGTCATATTATAAATACAATCACGCATTCTACATTGAATTCAAAACCGATGCTTAACTTGTACTCGGCTTTTTTTGTAACATTTAATTAAAATTCCAAATTTTACAATTGGGGAAAGATGTCCAAGTATTTTATGAAAAAGTATTTCCTTAAAAGGATTTCAAAATTGTTTTAAAAATCTTATTTTATACATGTATTTTTTAATCCAGTTATTTTGCTTACTTATTATATATTGTTGACAAATATGTTCTTTTTTTTAAAGAAAGTTTCTGTATAAAGCAAATGTTGGCAACAGCGAAACGCTTGAACTGATTGGCTGGAAACACGTAATTGCATTTATCATGTGATCTCATAGTCACATGAATTTAGCCTATTACAAATGCTTGCTTTCATGTGTGCATTAACTCATTTTCTTTCAATGATTAACTTAATTATGCCCTTAATTTTTAGATTTTTTTCGCCTACAAAAAATATCACACACCTGAATAAAATCTACTTTTACAAAATCTTTTTGCTTTTGTAATTTGTAGTCTCAAATATTATAATTAGAAATAAAATATGGACGGACTAGAAAAAAAATTCATATTTAATACACAAATGAGTAGTACTTATTTAAGATTCAATGATACAAAAGTCACGGTGGAAAATTTTAAAACTTACGTCAGTTTTATATTTGATTGGAAATTTTAAAAATCTGTGTTATAAATGTAAATTCTAAAATACTGATTTTATATAAGTCTTCCGAGGAATATGGCAAATTTTTTTAAAGTAATTAAATCACATATTTTTGCATCAGGGTATTAATAAATGGCTTGGTAAACCATTAACTGTATCTTTCTTCTGCAAAATTTATTTTCTATAGTTCGTTATATATTAAAATTATCTATCGAAAGCTTCACAATTATACTTACAGAGGGCATAGTCGACTCAAACGACGCAATACAATCGAAATATATCCCCTCTTTTTTCACATTCTACGATTTTTGAAACTTTTTATATCCCTAAAACCAAATTTCAAACTATTTCTCTCAGTGAACGGCGCACAAAAGAGAATCAAAAGTAAAAAAAAGTCGTAAATATCGAATGTAGTATAATTTTTGACAGGATAAACAAGGATGAGATAAAATACCATTCAAACTAAAGCATATACAATGCTCCCTAACAAGGCTCTTAAACCCCATAAAATCAAAGATGACGATTTACGAGCGAATCCTAGTGGGAGATACCGCATTCAACCGCTCAAGGGAATAATGCAAATGAAGCTGAGAAACCTCAATTTCCTGCGCGGGGTGACACACCTGTTGAAAGATGACTCTGCAAACAAAAGGAGGGTAGAAAAAAACCTAAACAAAAGAACTTAAGGAGGTCGTATTGGGGCTAAATTGTGGCACGCACCGGTGGATTGTTACAACAGCTGAATTGTCAATGAAAATAGTATGAAGAATTACAAATGAATCAGGGTTTTCTCGATAGGGATGATAAGCAATTTTTTTTTTTTTTTTACGTATTCTTTTTAACCTGTGACCTAACGACAGCAACGTTCTGCTTGTTTTTCAGTAGAATGTTTCTTAATCTGTTACCATTGGCTTCTTTGGATTTGTAGAAGAGAAATGATGTCTCCCTGATGAAAGAAGACACTTGTTTTCATGCTTTAAGCATTCAGAAAAAGATTAAGTAATATTGGCATCAATTATATTTGATTTTAAGGTGACCGTAATGGCCATCTGCGCAATGCTTACTATTACGAAATAAATGTTTTTTGATGTAATTAGGATGATCTCATGCTTTCTTTCAAATTCAAAAAGTAAATGTAATTATTTCATCAACTTTAATAATATTCAAATTAATATTAATTTTAAGGTTCCATTTTTTTAATAAGATGAATTGTAAGTGTACGAGATCCTTAAAAAATTCAAAAGGAACTTTATTCTTACAGAACACTGTACGAATGAATTAATTGCAGTTCAGTCAGATCTTAAGCTTATTTTCATCTTTTGTGCATATTTCCATAACAAGTCTTATGCAATTTCTGGAAACATAATTGATTCAAAACAGATATCTTCCTAAGGTATTCTTAAAGGGAAATTGGACCATATCAAGGCGCACATGCAAAGGAAGTAATTTTTTATCTAATTCAGGGGTTGAAGGAATTTGTTGAAAGTAGTTTAAATTTAATTACATAAAATTAATTTTCCAGTTTTAAACAGTTAACCTCCAAACATCTCGCTGAGATAAATTTCAAGGAATTCGAAAAACCAACATGACATCTCGAATTCATAGATTATGGCGAATTCCAAACTATTGATTGTGTGATTGATGATTCAAAGTCTTTGGAATCAAATCCTCCCTTGACCTATTGTGCCCCCCAAAAAGGGGAGGGGATATCGTTCAATTTATAAAAATTATTAAGCTTGATTATAATAGAGTAAAAATCTAACTTATTTGAAATTAATTGCATAGAGAATTCAAAGTTATGCAAGGAATGAAAAATCTGTGTTGGATTTTTCTCAGTCTACTAATGTTAAGGCGCAAGATTTAAAATGTTTCGTACGAAGTGGAACATTCGATTAAAATGTGTCTCAATCAGCGGACAAACAATGATTACACATAGGAAGATCTCGAAGAAAGATGACTGTAAAAGTCTTTAATGGGTTTTCTTTTAGTTTTCTATAATCATCTAGGGAAGATACTTTCCAGACAATGTTTGATTGAAGAATCTCTTTCTGTAAAGGAACCGCGATTTATGCAAAACAGCATTACTACTTAAAATCATATGAATTGAGTTAGCAAAAGAGAAGAGGGACATTGAAGATAGCCATTGAACGTATTATGGTTAAAATATGGAAAAATTACATTTAAATCATTGGTGTTCCTGTGGAAAGGAGTAAATTACTCGTGTGGATAATATTGAATCTAGCTGAATATCTGCAGTTACTGATAAATACAAATCCTTTATAATAAAAACTTAAATCAGTTTAAAACTGACTTGCTCTCCACATCGCTTATACTAGTGGTTGTTGAGACTTAATTGAATGGGGAAAAAATAAAAGGTGTTTGTTTTAAAAGGGCTCTTTCTTCTGTAAACCCTCCCACAAACACGAGCGAAATTTCGCTGTATCTTGGATGTCTAGTGGTATCTATATAAGCCAGTAACTGCCTCCAGATTGAAGTGATTATTTTGGTTCAGCGGTAAGTTATGTGCTTACGGAACGAAAGGTACCGAGATCGAATCTCCTTCAGGTCTAAATTCAGTACGGTCACATGATAAATGCAATACCGTGTTTTTCATTGGATTCGAAACTAACATTAGACTTGAACTTGTGGCCCCACTTGAAAAATTTAGATAACATTTCAAATTGGATAATTGGGCAAAGATGTCGAAGTATTAAGATTACTCAAAAAGTTTCTCAAAATTAAAAAATATTCCCTCTCATTATGCGTATATTTATAAATCAAATGTATTTTATTTACCTAAATGCGTTATTTATTGTTGACAAATGGGCTTTTTAAAAGTAAATTTCTGCAAAAAGCAAAAGTTGGCACCAGCGAAGTACATGAACCGCTTGGCGGGAAACAAGCTGTTTTTTTTTCATGCGACTATTACATCGCATGGATTAACGGAAACGCGAGATTGTAATTGTGACTATGACGTCACAGGAATTTAGTGCATTCTCTCAAACGTACTATCGTCGTACCCCCATGGGGCCATTAATCGAACCCAAACATTTTTCCGTTATCAATAATCCAAATATATTTCTTGTTTGGTATGTGTTTCAAACGGTTTTAAAACTGTTCTTTCACCACAATACCTTAAATCCAATGCTACACCAGATGACATCCAGTAAAAATAACAAAACTGATTTGTGATAAGGGTAATACATACAACTCAACCGATCGTAAACTGACACATTTCTATCTATCCCATATTTCATGTCAGACAAACAGAGTACCGAACATCTTTCAATATTTCAATTAACGAGCAATTGCATCACACCACGGAATGCCACCCGGAAGACTGTGAGAACAACATACGCGCATTTGACAGGTAATGTGATAAAGTGACAGGTGCTTCCGAAATGTGCCCTGACCCATAGATAGGTGCAAGACCTTGGAGTCACCCATCCAAGCGCACCAGTTTCTCTTGTACTTGGTTGGTCACATTTTAATTCACCGGAGGGTATCATTTAAGTCACATTTGTCACTGTCTTATCACGTCAAAAGAAACTGTGATTCAATATATCGGACGCAGTGTGAAACGCGACATTTTTTGAGTTGCTCCCCCCTCCCCTTTCGATGTATAACTTCTTAGTTTTCAGAATAGATGCTCAATGTTGATGGAATTATTCAGTGAAATGTTTTTTGTCAAATGCGTGATTTTTTCATCTTCCAGTGAGGTTCAGGAACTATTCACTGTTCATTAATTAGGTGTATCGTCATCTCTGGTATTGTACGCTCAAGTAAAATATGCTTTTAAAGTAAAGTTTTTGTTAAATAAGTAAACAATTTTTTCTCATTATAATGTTTGGAACGGCGTTGCTTGCAAATATTACAATTTTAACATAAAATAAATACAATATAAAGTAATATTAGCGTATTACACATACAGATATAAATTTACACTATTTTAAGCGTTCATTACACTAAATTTGTAACAATGTGTTACTTTTGCTGAGCAGAGATTAGCTTAGGAAGGTGATTCAAAAATCGACCCACAAGGGAGTTACGGGGTGTTATAAAAAAAAAATCTTTTTTATCAGCTATTAGACCTTTAGACTAAAATTCAACAAATATGTTTTTTTTTTTTTTGTTCAGTTGAGATATGCAAAAAGCTTTTTTTTTGTTTAATTTGCACAAATCACGCAAAATTTACTCATATAAACTTCTTTATCCTTCAATGTGCATTGGTGTATTGTTTGATTTTTCAATTCACCCGTGCAAAAAATGGGTATACCAGCTAGTAAATGTATAATTTAAAAAAGAAATTATTTTGAGGACAGAAATTAGCTAAAAACAGAATTATACTTTTGTCGTATTGGCTAGATGGAAATATTTTCCGGTGTTTTAATTTTTAAAAAATAATCCGTCTTTAACCATTTAAGTAAAATTGCAAAATTTTGATGAATTCGGAGTGTTTTAAATTGAAATGAAATCATGAGTTATTTTATTCGAATTATGCTCTTGAAATAGGGGTCTTTTTTCGATAGATTATTCTAGTAAAGCAAAAAAGTTTATGTTTTGCATTGATACGCATACAAATAGTCACATTCCTTAATGTCTGCAAAAACAATTTTATATATTTGAAATATTTGGCTTAACAGAAACAACTAATCAAAAGAATTGGGTAATATTAAAGATAAAAAAAGGATTGTCAAGTTTTATGAAAACTTGAAACAATTAACTAGTTTTTAGTTGTTTTGGATTTGTTCAATAGGAAATACACATATTTAATTCGAAAATAAAACAAAATCAGAAAAAAAAGTTCTATTCTCCAATTAATACTCCTTTATAGACTTCAAAATATCTAATTATGAAATACCAAGTAATACTAAAAACAGTTGTTAACCACGAAGAGTGAATAAGCATGAAATTTAGAATATTGCTTTCATATTGTCAAACACACATATCAATTTTAAAATATAAAAAGTTAAGCAAAAACAGGATTTATCAAAGTAACAAAAATCATATTTACACACGTTAAAGCCTACGAAATCTTAAACTTTTTTCAGTAACGAATTTTTTTTTGCTATCATGTTACATTAAAGCTGAAAAAGAGAAACAGATTTTTTTCTTGATTACTCATGAAAACCTTTTTTTAATAATATTGATAAGAGATTTTTTCCCTTTTATCTACAATAAAAAAGCCCATGTGGTTCAATAAATAAATGTTTTGAATTTTACGCCATTCTTATACAAACGTATAAACATATTGAAGAGGCGCTTACCCGAAGGACAGAACCCGCGACCTTCGGTTCCGTAAGCAAGTAACATATCCCTAGACCAAAATGATCACTTTTGTCTAGTGGTCATGTTATTGGGGTTCGGATCCATACGTCACGGGTTCTGTCCTATCTGATATGCGCCACTTCATTGGTGATCCGGACGTGATCACTTTTGTCTAGTGGTCCTGTTATTGGGCTTCGGATCCATGGATCGCGGGTTCTGTCCTATTGGATATGCACCACTTCAATGTAAATGAAAAAAGCTATGATTGTATGAGTTAGTAATATAGAGAAAGCGGTTAAGGGGCAATAATTCTAAGAGTAGTTGTTTTTCCTGCATAATATGCACTTATCATTTTTAACATTAAAATTTTTGAAAAATCGAAAAAGTAATGATAAATATTACTTCATTACTGTTTAAAAGTAAATAGACGAAATAAGAGATAATCTGAACAAAGTTTTGAATTATTGAAAATGGGAATGAAATTATCAAATTAAACGTCACGCTATGGAAAAAACAAGTAATATAACAAAAACTTTATAAGACAATTCATACTTTTAAATGGATGAATAGAAAGTATTTTTTAACGATTGAAAACTTGATAAATACATATATACAGAGTGAGCTAATAGTAGGAATTGAAAAAATGTTTTGAATAATGCTAATTTCTAATTTCTTAATGAATATAATATAGTGAAAATAAATTTTTAATTTAAATAAAAACTTATGGAAATTAAATGAAAAATATTTTCAAAATTAGTTAGGGTCTCATTTAAACTCGAGAAAATAAACAATTTAAAAAAAAAGCGATATACGAGTCTCAACTTAAGTCAAACTGAAATTCATGAAAAAAGTTTAAATCAATTTCATTCTCTCAAGAAAATACATCTATTTTAAAAACACATTTTTAAAATTAATTTTTTTAAATCTATGATGAAGCTTATTTTAAGAAAGTATATGAATTGCGATAAAAATCAAAAATGAATTTCGTAGAACATTTTTTTTTTGACATTGGATATTTCTTCTCAAAACGTTAAAATTTAAATAATTACCAATACGACCAAATGTTACCATAAATTACTTATAACGCTAATTTATTTTAAAATTTCTTTCGTATTCGGAACCATTTTTAACACCCTTTTATAAGCTTCACTTGTATATAACGGAATCTTTGAACTCAATTTTTACCCGCTTTCAAAGGTCAGATTAATTCAAAAGTTTGTTCACTTGTCCAAGATCGATGACAATACAATAATTTAATAATTTTGTTCCATTGTCCTGATCAGGATCATCAGGATTAACGATTTCCTATTTTCAGATGCCATCCCGCATCTGGTGACTAATTTCACATCCCATTTTCAAATTTGGTGACTAATTAGAGATTTGGTGACTAAAAGATTAAGTTACAACTTAGTTCGATTAACTATAACAGGTGTTTTTTAGTTTTTTTAAACTATAAATTTTCTTTAAAACGTTTTTCATTTGTACGCACATAAATACTCATTTACTTTTAATCCTCATAACATTAACAGGATGAGTGACCGATATTTCAAGCGGATGTAATCGTCTCAAAAATATAGTGCTTGTTTTAAAAATCTACCAGGAGTTTCTTTCCTATCTGCTTTCTACAAAACCCCAAAACATCACTTGCCTAAATTCTCTTGTTTCCAGACGAATGGGTCTATATTGATTGCACATATAATACACATAGAGCACTATTTTCAAATGACGTCAAACTAAATAGCGGTTAATTCGAATTTAGCATCAATTTCTTTATACTATGAACTTATTGATTACGGAAATCATGAAGCCAAACACGGTAACATGTACATAAATTCTGGCTTATATTGGTTGCTAACGTTGTAAATAATAATTTAACTTTTTATCATTGCATTTGCAATCAATTTATAATGTCGGATAACATCGCCAACGTACGTGTTGGTGACATCTCAAAAGAGCAATCGCCAATTCATGGTCCTTATAACCGATAAGTATGCCAAATCGAATATTAATTACAATGTTTAATAATTTCTTTCATAGAAGATTCCCATTAATTAGAGGGAAACCGAAAGTGAAAAACTTACTTTCTGCTGGAAAAAGTCAACTGACCGTTGATAAAGGTCACGAAGTGATGCGAAATATGCAGGTACGTTGCTTAAGGCTATTTTCATGAACCAGGAATTCAGTTGTGTCCTAGTTATCAAAATGTTCGAGATGATGTGAAAAAAAGTAGAACATAAGGGCGAGGGGTTATAGTGGAAGATTGGTTCAAAAAAATATAACCAGTTCCTGACGGCCTAAAGATCTTATCAAAAACAATTTGGAACAATTATAGGCAAGAAGAAATTACCTCACGCTATACGATCAAAAGAATTCAATGGACATTTCTGTTTAACTTTTATTTTCAGAACTTGTAGAGGATGAGTTATTTTTGAGCTGAACTTTTGACATTTACTCTCAAAGTTGTCCATCACGAATGACTTGATTGACACATGATATATAATGTTTATGTCTTTGATCTAATAATCAGCAAAAGAACGCTAACGTTACCATGGTACCCAATTATCTTCTAAAGATGCGGATAGCTTAAAAATTTTTTTTTCACTTTCATATACATTGGCAATTTTTCAATTGTGATCTGGCTTTTAGCGAAGTTTGTAAAATTTAATCATGTTTAAATCATGAAAATGTACAGGGAAATAAAAATGTATGTTAATCATATTTTTTAAATGCATTACAAAATTATAATAGGTTATATTTTACCAAAGTTAACTACCATATTTTTACATTAATGAATAAAAGTATAAAATTTATGAAGTCAAGGCTCAACTGACTGATTATTAAGGTCTCGCTGCGATGCAACACAATTGTTGGCGACAGATATTGCAAATTTTAACCGCAGTCAACTTAAGTTGGCTAGTGCCTCAATGAAAAAGCTGACATTTTGGCTAAGGGAACTGATAGAGATTAAACGACTTCTTTCTTTTCATACGATTAAATTGTTTGTTAATCTAACTCAAAAGAAACTACTTAAGAAAAACATGGTCCAAGCGTAACGGATAACAGAAAGAGGATTTGGAGAGGAGAAATCTGTCCCAGTCTTTCAAGAGCACAATTTCTTGCACAACCACCTCTACAGAACAGGAGTGGTGGAATTCCCAAACTGTGTTTTGTCCGACCAGCCTATGATTTGAGAACACGTGTATTTTCTAGCTGTGAAGATATCGTTAAAATGTCTAGTAGAGGCCCCGTGAACTAATGGCTTAGGTGCTCATTTTCGATATTTGTAAAATAAATGCATCAGTCCATCTACGTGGGGCATCAAGAACTCACGACGATGTAAACATCAGTCACGAGTTCACGACCAATGATCACTCGGCTAGCAAGGCCATAATAAATACAAATCGTAGACTAAAAAACAGAGCAAAAATGAAGCAATACCAAAGATTTAATTAATATCAGCAAAAACTGAAATGCCCCCCCCCCATGACCACTGCTAAAAACAAATCACATGGTAATTTTGAGGGTGTAAACCCTTTCATACGCAGAGGTCCACATTACACCACAGAATGGGCTTGGATTTTATTTCAATTTACGTCGCATTCAGAATCAACACGATGGCTGTTGGAGATGCACCACGTAATTTTGAACTATGGTCAATGCAACGAGGACGACACTTGAAGAGGCAGCTCCCTCTCTTTTAACTTCTATACCGCGTCAACAGAATTAGATTAGAGGATTAGTACATAGGGAGTGATAGTGGAGGATTACACGTAGCGTAGACATGATTTATATTTCGACAGCCGAAAAATTCATTATCTTGATAGTTGAATTTATTCTTCGTATTTATTTAGATCTAGAGATTCTGCTGAACCAGTATTGCTCAAAAGATAGGCTGTTGAAAGAGGATTTTATAATTTTGAGTGCTGAAAATGACACCCGAGAGAGAGAGGGTGTCTCTCGCAAAACTTCCACAATGCGTCACGAGAAAATTTCGAGACCAAGTTTTTTTTGTAAGAGCGTTCCTTATTACATATACTATCTTAGGCTTAATAGAACCATCCACAAGCCCACTACTGAACACAATCGAATTATAAAATATCAAGGTTTTACAATAATTAAGTATTGGTTATAGATTCAACATTATTTTGCTCCAAATATTTCATATGTAATCACTTAAGTTTTTTTCGTTCTACACCGATTGAATATATTTGATCACTTGCACTTTTCGCTTCTTCCAAATCCACGGCATAACCAAAACGGGAAAATCATTCGTAGCGGCATGTTTTCCATGCAACTTTCTCTTTAATATATGACATTTGAAAAATTTGTAACGTCAAACAATGCTTTTTTCAAAATATATATTCTATGCTTATATGCATATTCTCTGCAAACGCTATACATATTCCGCATAGACTTTCAATGTGTGTGCTTTGCTTGGTTTTTATACTTCATATGATTGGTTCCCTTTCTTATGAGTCACAAATAGTTTTAAATAATTTTCTGTATTAAAGTTTTTATACAATGCGCTTAAGAGTGAATTCAATACTTTTCTTTCTATCCGAAAAAATCGATATTTTCCTATTATATTAAAATGTAATACAGTAGTTCTCCCACAATGTGTGATGTATATCCTTCATGAATTTCTGCAAAATAACTTCTGAATTTGGCTGCTTAACATTGATCACTGATCATTGACAATCTCGATATTTTGTAACAATATCAGTTTCACAGAACAGTTTCTGAGCTGCTATCCCATTTTTTAAAAAAATGTTCAAATGACTTTACATGAATATTTTGAGCTCAAACAGTGTAATTGTCTCATTTTTAACGTCGCATTCTAAAGCAATGTGAAGGCTATTGACGACGTACCTCGTAATTTTGAGCCAAGGTCATGTGACGAGGACGAAACCTGAGCTGTTATTTCAGAATCGAGCTTTTCACCATGCCAGCTGGAGGACTTTGAGCCCCGACAAATTTAACGTGAATCAGCCCCTCTAGACGGTTGCTGTTCAGTGATACCCAGGCTCAAGACCGCTCCCCTGACCTTTAGGCTACTGTGGCAACGATTTTTGAGGCCAAATTAAATTTTAATACACATCAACTAATTCTCTTTATTTCGATAGAGGGTATTTAAGATCAGTGAAGGTTAAGATTCTCTGTTTACATCATAGTGGGTTCAACATATAACCACGAAACCCTTCTATTGTTCGCAATCTCGGCTACAAATACCGTCTAGGGGACAGAGTGCTATTGTTAAACATACAAGTTTATAATTGGTGGATGTACAACTTTGATAAAAGTAAAAACCTTTCTTGCCTTTGAATCTTATCAGAATCAGTCTGTTTCTATTGTCCAGCAGCATTTCCGTTCAAGATTAGATACTTCTGCCGCTTGAGTATACCGGGAAAAAAGTAAGAAGAAATTCAATATAAAAGCTTTCTATAAAAAAACTTAAAGTGCTTAACCCCGCTACTTTTATTTCCTAGTAAATCCACATGGGAAATCCAGTTTCTATACATTCAACAGCTCTTACAGCTATTTGAGATTATAGATATCAGTTGGTCATGTCATTCAAGCTACGATTATAAAAGATAGTATTTTACAGACAAAAATATGAATAAATATTTTTCGATTAAGCAATAGGAATATTTATGGTTTTATTAATTAGCTAATAGTTTAAGTTTTTACTTCTTAACATTGAAGTATAGTTTACAAAATTCTATTCTTCATAACAGTTTTTTACTAAAAAAAGATTTATTTGATACTTAAATACTTAATAAAGAAAAAATTTAAAGGTTTTGTCTTAAGTAGATTTTCACATTTACGGATTTAACTCGTGAACAAAGAATCATTTATCGAGTGTGAGCTCGTGGACATTATATTTTATATATCCAGTATTAAAAATGACATGTAAAGAGCAAACGTATTTCATTTATTTCAGTTACTCTCCCCTATATAAATACTCGTGTAATTTTAAAAAAAAAAGGATTTTTTTTTAATCCGTAAAATCAGTTATTTTGTTACAATTATTTTTTAATATAATAAGTTTCAAAATTTGTTAAATAAAAAGTTTTGTTAAAAGTTAAATGAAATTTTTTTTCTGTGGATATATATACATAAAAAATGATTTTACCAAACAATACTCATAATAGATTAGCAATTACCTACCCGCTTTCCTGGGTATTTCAGGATGTCGTGCGACTACGTTGTTTTTAAATTGATATCTAAGTTGTGTAGCTCTAAGCTCTCGATTGTAATGAGAAAAAAAACCATTCTTATAACCCTCATCTCTTGATTTAAAAGGGACAAGATTCGAAAAATTCTAAAACGGTAGTATATTTATCTCTTACACCCCTGTAACCTTCCTCCTACAATCTATTCCTGCAAAACCTATTTTTAGTTAATCTACTCAACAAAAGGAACGTGATTGCCAAATTCGAAGTCTGTAGGTCTAATAGTGCCCGAATAGGAATTTATTTTATCTAATAAATTATCTATTCGCCCTCGTAATCTTTCCACACAGGAATCAATTTCCACTTTCTGTTGATTCCATTTAAAATTCGCCATATAAGAAAATAGAAAAACGTTAAGTCTACCGGATTTCTAAAGGCCTTATCACACGTATACATATTTGGAGCAATTTTTCTTTCAAGCACACTTTGGAGCAATTTTTACCCAGTTACCACAGCAACGACTTCGAACGACTTTTTCCCAGTAAGCTGAAAGAATTGCTCGAAACTCCAACCAATGGGGTTCTTTGGCTCCCTAATTAAGAAACAAGTTGGCGGTAAAAATATCAGCCTCGGTTTCATTAAACGCATCAGAGAAATGGCGTATAATCTTTTAAACAGAATGGCGCTCCATTACTATTTACGACCGTCAACAAAAGAGCGAGCGGAATAAAAGAAGAGATGATATTGGATGTTCGTTTTCCGAAGCACAAAAAAAATTACGAGTAATTCTTTAATGAGAAGATAGGGCGTATCGTTTGGTTTGTGGGGAACCCATCATCCTCACAGCTGCTTGAAACGGTTGTTTTAAAGAGACTCGAGTTGTTCCGAGACATGTGTGCGTCATAAGGCCTGAGTGAGTGAGTTAATATTAACTTCCCACTGTTCAGCTACACGAGGGCTTTTGGGGACGGTCCGCGTAATTTTGAACCATGATCAAGTGACGCGGACTACACCTGAGCTGGCACCCCCTCTCCTAACTACCACACCACACCAACGGGAGGACGTTTGAGCTCTGGACAGATTTTACGTGCATCTCTCCCCTACACGGCTGATCTTCAGTGGTACTGGGATCGAACTCATGAGATGCTAGCCACGATCCGATGCTTAGATCACTTGGCTACCGCGGCACGTCATAAGGCCTTAAGTCCTCACGTTGGCAAGTTTTCGAGTGGCAATTGAGGTTCTGACCTTTTAATTTGATGGAAATTCAAAGTAATCAGATGTATCGGCTGTTAGTGGCATACATATAACTGTCCAAAATATCCTGTTAAAAACATTCACTTTAAGCGACTAAGAGGTGTGAGTGTAGAACAACGATTTTATTTTAGATTTTTTTTATCTGGGAACCATATTTCAATGAAAACGAAAAACGTCTTAAAGTCAACAAAAAATTTGTTCTAATCAACATCTTTGCATCTAAAACAAATTTCACTACAGCTTACAAAGAAAGTAATAAGTAATTTTTAAAATGAGATGATTTTTTCTTAGAATTACACGAAATGTGAAATACATTATGAGAATCTTGAGGTCAAGAGAAGATGGGTCGAATGTCGAATATAATACGAATACAATATCGTCATCAACGAAAGAAGGGACAGATTATTCCCTTTTATTTTGAAAGATTCTACTTTCAATGATTTTGTTCGCAGCATTTCTTTTATTAAAAATGATTTCATTTTCTGAGAAAACAGAAAAAATTCTGTAGGAATTAGACAAATACATTAATAGCTACATGAAATATAAAATTCTTGCAAGATTATTTTGTACTAGACTAAATCGCTTTACAAGAATTTACTTCCAGCAAAAAGTAAAAATTTTGCCTCTTCTATATATATATATACTTCGAATTTTATTGAGGACTAGCTGTTACCCGCCCACTTCGCTGGGAATTTCATGATGTTTCATAAATTTTTACTGCTTATATATATGTATAAATGATTGATATCTAAGTCCTAGCATTAAGAATTCGATTGTATTGAAAAATATACTTATACCTGTAACTGTCGCCTGTTGATAAAAAAAAAAGGGGCAGAACTCATCTAATTTGTGTTTTCTAAAAATCTCTAAAATTGAAGCATAGAATGATGTTTGCTCTTTCGTAACCCAAAAACCAAGTGGATTCCCGCAAAACCAATTTTCGGTGGATCTCTACTCCGTAAATCGAACATGCAAGCCAAATTTCAAGTCTAAATCTAACAGAAAAAAGCAAAAGTTTTACTATAAATATCCCCGTAATCCCGTTGAGAGCCGTTTTCCAAAATTACCGCTCTTTGCGGATTTCAACTCAACAAAAGAAAAATGCAAACCAAATTTCATTATTATAGTCCTTGTAGCTCGAAAAAAGTAATTTTTTTCGTCAATACGTCCCAGTAACCCCTGCACCCCCCCCAGAACTTGATTTGCTTAAAAAAATACATTCTTAGTGGATCTCTATTCAACAAAAGAAACATGCTTAACAAATTTCAAGTATATGGGTCTAACAATTAAAAACAGGAATTTTTTCTGTAACTCCTCTTAACCCCTAGCAACCTTCCTTAGGGGTCAATTTTCGTTTTACTCTTTGTTAGAGGAACTCTATTCCATGAAAGGAACATGCCTACCAATTTTCAAGCAGGATGATCAAATAGTTTAAAATGGAAATATTTATCAATTACGCCTCTTAATCTCCCGAAATTAAACTTGGTAGTTCATATTCGCGAAACCCATTTTGTAGCGGTTCTCTACTTTACGAAAGGAATCTGCTTATCAAATTTCAAGACTGTACGTCTAATAGTTTAAAAATGGGGATAATTATCTATAACGCCACTTGAGCCTCCGCAACGCCACTTCTGGGTCTGTTTTCACAAAACCAATTTTGTAGGGGAATTGCACACTATGAAAGGAATCTGCTTAGCAAAATTTGAAGACTGTGCGTCCAATAAATTAAAAATGCAACAAAAAAAATTATCAATAACGCCCCTTGAACCCCCGCAACGCGGCCTAGGGGTCGATTTTCACAAAACACATTTTGTAGTGTATCTCTATCCTATGAGAGGAATCTGCTTACCAAATTTCAAACTGTGCGTCTAATAGATTAAAAATAGAAATAATTATTTATATCTGCCCTTAACACCCCTTAACACCCCTTGGGGTAAATTTTTCCCAAACCTGTTTTGTAGCGGATATTTACTCCATGAAAGAAACATTCCTACCAATTTCAAGCAGGGAGGTGAAGTAGTTTAAAAACGAAAATATTTATCTAGTACGCCACTAAATCCCCCGCAACGCCATTTAGAGGTCTGTTTTCACAAAACCTTCTTATAGCTGATCTCTACTCTATAAAAGAAATCTACTTATCAAATATAAAGACCGTGCGTCTAATAGTTTAAAAATGGAAATAATTATCTCAACGCCACTTGAGGGCAATTTTCACGAAACCCATTTTGTAGCGTATCTCTACCCTATGAGAGGAATGTACTTACTAAGTTTCAAGACTGTACGTCTAATAACTTAAAAATCGGAATTTCTAACGCCCCTTAAACCCCCACCAACGCAAACAATTGCTGCTAATTTGAAATTACAAACAGACACTTCAATTTTATTTATTTGTATAGATATAGATTGGGATTATAATAACTATTGTTTAAATGTGACTAAAAATGTAAAAAAAAAAGGATTAAAACTAACCGTAAAACTTATCAATTTTTTGTTTCTTGCATTGCTTTTTGCTTATGAAGCCTTGATTTATTATTTTTAAAAGTGCATCCGAAACAGCTGATGCTCTACTTTACTGAACAGTGAGATAACTATCATAAAAAAAAATTATGGCACGTGTCAGCGTATTATCATGTGCGCGTAACACTATTATGGCTCATGAAGAGCATCGGTCGCCAGTAACCAAAACAACGACTTCATTGGCTCAGCTTGGCGTTCAATTTGGCGTTCATCTTGGCATTCAGTTTCGCGCTCACCCGTATAGTTTCCGTTCCCGTAAGAATACGGGAATAAAATATAGCCTATGTTACTTCCCGTTAATGTAGCTTTCCATTAGTGAAAGAATTTTTAAAATCGCACCAGCCGTTTCCGAAATTAGCCGGAACAAACAGACAGACAAAAATTTTAAAAATTGGTTTTTTGTTATGAGTATTGTATATACTTTTAGTGCATGAAGTAAAAAGCTGCTAATTTGAAATTACAAACAGACACTTCAATTTTATTTATTTGTATAGACTATATTCAGCCGAGACTGTTTTTATTGATAGATTTTATTCATGCAGCTGATGGACAAACTGAATGGTATATAGATTTCATTTCTTACGTACTTTTTAATCAGAACTTTAGTGTTTCCAACAGATTTGATTGATGAAACATAGTTCTAGATTAGCATGTACATATTAACTGTTAGGTTCCTTCCCATATTAGGCTTATTCTAATTGTTGAAAAAGTTGTGGATTTTCTGAGTAAAACGATAATGTTATGAACACAACTACATTAGGAGTTTAATATTCGTGAAATCTAATAAACTCAAGATATAATGAAAACGCTCTAGTGAATTCCTGTAGAAGGAAATTAGCTCAACTTGGGATGTCTAGAGAAACACTGCTCTCCAGTGGATTCCCAGACACTAACATTTCTGGAAATGAGAAAGCAAATAGGCTTGCTAAAGAGGGATCTCTCATGTCCCAACCTGATTCTCCCTTGCCTCTGCGTAACATCAAAATAATCATTTACAGTAAACCGCAAATTGATAGAGCCTCCTTGTATGGTGAAGAAGCTGCAGGTAAAAGGTGGAATATCTTGGTTAACAAAAGTGGTAGAGTTCCTTGTTCCCTGCCTCTATCTGTTGGAGTTGCGTGCTTTCGTTTACTTACTGAACATGATTACTTGCAAAGGCATTTACATTGCTTTGGAGTAAGGGATTCTGCTTAGTGCCCTCTGTGTAACCAGGGTGAAATGGATATGACCACCTCAGACACTCCCCTATTGTTTTAAAGTTCTTTGCGGACAACTCTACGGTGACAAATTTAAATTCTTTTTATGCTTCGTCATCGTTTTATTGGGCTGCTCGTCGACTAATGGCAGAGATGCCGAAGACGGACGTAGAATAGAAAAAATATTCGCGAAATTTAAAAAAAAGTTTTATTACTTCTACGATTTGTTTCAATTAACTTTGTGCCAGAAGCAACACGAGTAATTGATGTCAGCTTCGTAATTCAAAATTACGATATAAGGACGAGGTCAACACTCGAATTGGCACCCTACTTTCTTCTTCAATCACATCAGGCTAAAGCGGGGAATTAGAGCACTGTCAAGTTAAATGTGCATTAGCTTAGCAATACAAACGATATTTGGTAGCATTAGACAACAGTTATGATTTTGTTCCTATATAAACCAGACTATCACCGTCCGTAACAATCACAAATTTGAAATGAAAATTCTAAGCTAGTGGTTAGCAAACTTTTTCAGGAGAGGATTAAAAGAAAAAAAAATGACGGAATACAATAAAAATACAAAAGAAAAATATATAGCAGACTTTAAAAATTCTCTAGTATTAATGCAACAATTTAAGGTTCAACTCCCCTAGTTTCTTTTTTCCTTTTTAAAAAATTAAACATGTAACTAATATATATATTTTAATGATTGTATGCATATTTATAAAGGTGGGTTCCCTGCACATGATGAAGTTTTTTAGTCAATTTCTGTAATCTTATAAAACATTTCGCATATGTTAAAAACATATTCAAATTACCAAGAAAGTTTTCGAATACACAAACAAGAATAGAAGATTCCCATAAATGAGTACTTTAAGACATTGAAAATAAAAAAATGCACACGTAAATTAGATTTGACGCGGGCGACAGCGCGCAGCGCTTTCACCCAGTAGATTGGGCGAAAAAGTTCAATCCATGAGGGAGAATCAAAATACAAATCAAGAGGCCCCCGGTGTGGTGGGGAGGAAGTTCTCCCAAGCAAGGCAGCCCGCTAGAGCGGCAAAAATGCACACTATATGGTTTTAAAATGTGCGGAAGATTGGGTAGAATCTTGAAGGAGCATGGGAGAATTTGAGTCTTTTTAGACTCATTTCAATCAAAAGATCGAATGACGGTTGAGAATTTCCTGAAGGTCTCAGTTTAACTGAAAAGGGGGTACAAATTTTAGAAAATACACTCAAAAGAGCGCATTTTTTTTCAAAATAACAAGGAATAAAAAAATTAGTAGCATGCTCCGAGGAGATTTCGCAAGAGAAAAAATCTTTGAGCTGGCTGACCACTTTGTTAGATTTTATTAAATGTTCTGTATAAAATAAACTTCGGTTTGTGTTTTTGTATCATCTAACATTTTATTAAACATTTTCATTTTCTAAATTGTAATTTTCTTTCATCTCCTGTGCCCCAACTAAAAATAATGTGCATGAATTTATATACGAGATTATACCTCTACTAACGCGGTTATGACTCAGTTCCACCTATAATGTAAGTTAGAGGTATTGCAGAAGATGGGGCAGAATCTTGAAGGGGGTGACCTGAAATTTCATCGCTATTTTAAAGTAACAACTACACAAACAAAATAACCAAGTTTTCCTATTATTTTCAAGCGATATTTTTGTTACAGCCTCTTAATGATCTAATGAACAAATTTTAAAAAAATTTCACTTTTTCTGTTATAAATTAGGTGATTAAAACGCTTACCCATAGAGTCGGGAACAGGTTTCAGATCCTTCATGGTGCCACCGTCTGAGCACCCGCTTTAGGCTCTGAAAAAACAAAGACCATCATTAAAGAGAGCAGGTGACAAAGACACATGCTTTTTATCAATATAAAAATGCAAAAGATTGGAAACAGTGTTAGTTTCCTACAATTAGGTCGATATGAATAATTAGAGGGTGTGTCACAATACGTGCATCAAAGGGTAAACGCACCGAGTTCGAAGAACTTTGGATCATCAAAAGGAAGCCTAAAGCTTTCGCGTGTAAGTTTGATACTATTTTATTTTCTAATTTTCTTGTTGTAGTATTTATTCTATTTCTTAATGTGGAGAGTAGTCTGCTTACGAAATAAACGATGTTTCAACAAATTACCAAGCTAGAATTTCTAACATTATAACCTAGTTGATTTTGATATGTCCTACTTACGAGATTGAAAAAGAAATAAATTGGAAGATTCAATTATGTGGTCTAATTATGTGTTCATATTTCTCTCTCATTGGAATATCTTTGGTAGTAAAATAATTACATGGATGTTTTCTTTTTTATTCAAATTATGAGTATTAAATGGGATTTATGTAAATTAAGTAGAGGTCAATACTTTAATGTAGTTTTCATTTTTCTGCCAGTTTTTATTTTCCGCTTTGATGACAAAATATAATTTTTTCATCTTGATTAGAACTTAATGAAAGGCAGAAAAGTGACCTAAAAATTTCTCTCCCCTTCCAAAAAAAATGTACGAATAATTCTTTTCTCATTGAATTCTCTAAAATAATTGGAAGTTTTTTCTCTAATATGTTAATCATGTGTTCATTAATATATGCTAAATTTTAACGGTAGCAAATTTCAGAGACCTCAGAACCAATCCTAATTTGTAATTGATATATGTATTACGCATCATTTTAAGTTTTTTTTATAGTAAATATAGATGGATTAAGTTTTGAAAACTGTTTTAAAGTGATTTAGAATTACGTCATACTTTCAAACCCTTAATATTTTTAGTAAAATCTATTTTGGTTAAAAATTTCATTCATAAGGATTTTGTGTATTTAATCAGAAAAAAAAATTGATAAAGGAATTCATAAAAGTTCTTTGAGGAAATTATTCCTAAGTCATCGAATGTTTATGAGGAAGTGTTTATTAACGTCGCACATAAAGGAAAAAAAATGGTTATTGGTGACGGACCTGGTAATTTTGCATCGCGATCAACTGGTGTGCACCGCACGCGAGCGACCGCGGGTCGCATATAGTTCTATCAGTCAAGCAAACTTTGACGAATTTCTCAAATTAAAACTTATAACATGTCAAATATGCTGAATTTTAAATAGTTATCAAAAAAGCAACAAAAAAAAACGATTTCCATACCAAAGTTTAAGAAAAATAGAATGTTAGTGCACAATGTGTTGGTCCACATTGTTCATTAATATCTGCTCCTCATACAGATCCTTCATTTGATTACAAAATTCATGGTAGAGCTGGCAAAACCGCAATAGAAAAGGTTTTCTTGCTTATCAGTGGCATGGCGGTGCACTGTGGATCGATGTTTAACTAAGGCTTTTTAAAAATGATTTTTGCGAAAGTTGCTTAACGAAAATATCTAATATAGTTAATCTAATATAGTTATAATACCTGAGTCATAGGAGTGATTAAGAAAATCAAAAGTCTTCAACTGAATAATAGACTCAGAATTTATGAAAACGAAATAGATAAAGAAGTGATTTTTGTGTCTATTTGCATTTTTATTACTGTTTTACTTTTCACTGTTATACATGTAGATGAGCTTATAACATCAGCGTTAAGTATCAGTCAAAATATGAAAAATTCTCTAGAGAGTCAGCGCATTAGGTCCTTGCTTTCAGGTGGCCAACACCCTAGGACTGGTCCTGACCGCGGTCAAGCGATGAGGACGACATCTGAGCAGGCACCCAACTACATTGACGTGAGGACTTTTTGAGCCAAGATAAATTCAACATGCATCCTCCCTTACCACGAAGGGTTTTCAGTGGTATCAGGACTCGAACCTGCGACCCTCCAAAGCCTGCCCAGAGTTTGTGACCATGAACACTAGACGAGTTTTTGTAAAGTTAATTATTAAGCTCAGAAGTGACAGCGTTTGAGTTGGTTCTTTCATTTCCAAATTTATGAATCTTACCAAGTGACAATTTTGAAACTTAGTTTGATTATAGATTGTATTATTCTAAAAAAAAAGAAGATTCTTCAAGGAATCTGGACTCGAGCCTTCTACTTTGTAATTATATGTTGCACAAATCGCTTTCTTTTTATCTTATAATAACCTCTTTGAACATTCCAGGACTAGAATGTTAACAATAGTTGAATGCGTGTATATAATATAGGAGTGAATGAATTTCAATCCTGCTAATTAGACGTTACATTAGCATTGCAGTAAAAGCTGTACGAAAGCTATTGACCTACTAACTTGAACCATAGTCAAGTGACGCGAGGACTATACTTTTTTGCAACTTCTTTTTCCTAACTTCCGGTTTACTCTAACAGGAAGACTTAAAGCCCAGACAGATTTAATGCGCACCCTCTTCGTGGATCTTTATTAGTCTGGATTCGAACTTGAGATTCGACAGAAACATCGCCAGCTATAATGTCAATGACGCAAAAAGGTTCGTTTTGTACTGTCTAAAAGCTCCAAGAAGCTTAAAGTTTACGAATAAAATTTTTGAAATACCTCTACCCGAAGAATGGATTATTTACATTATCATTGTATCACTCTCAAACCAAGAAGGTTTTAGTTTGGGGTTATGTTGATTTAGTGTTACTCGAAAAGTCGATTCATGGCTCGATCTGGAATCACTGTCCAATAAAGAGAACGATAATCATACTTACTCTAACACTTCCCTATTATACCATGCCTGAAAACCATTCACCTGAATTTAAATGCAATGGCTTATACTCTTATTACGTATGATGATTTTTGAGAGATCAAGAGACAGAGCCACAACATAGAGTTAGAAATCTCTGCGTTAATTGATGATTTATTAACGTCTAAGAAGCTCCACGAGAGCTAAAATGGTAACAGATCACGTAATTTTCATTTATATTTTTCAGTTCATGCAACACTATAAATTTCCACACCACTTCAGAGAAGTTTGAGACTCAATAGGCACCAAGGGACGTTTTAAGTCTCTTTGAGGTCCTGGGCCCCAGAGAAATCGTAAGATTTTTTGAGGTCCTGCGTCCCTATGCAAAAGCAGGCTCTACCAGAGATTTTAAAAAGTGGAAAGTGTATAGCATGTGTTGTCAAATACTCGTTTAAACGGTAATTTGAAACAAATGTGCACGATTCACAATTTCAAAAACCTAGGCACAAAACCGGCTCGACCGATAATCGCAATTTGACTAACTGAGTTGAATGATTGTTTATGGTATTAGGCCTAGGCCTAGACTTGTACAACGGTCATCACATAACATAGTCTTACCACTTTAGCCAGTTGACATGCAGTTTGAAATTCCTTGTTTTCGGAAAACATACACGGAAATAATATTTGACCATTACAATTATCTGGATCATGATCTTGTTAAGACAGATCCGAAAACGTAACGAGGCCCTGAACCCCGGGCCCAATTGGCCCATGCCTTAAGACGTCCCTGTAAGCACCAACCTCTCTACACAGAGGGAATATGGGATCAGGACACGAACCCATGAGTCGACAAAAACAATACTGTCAGTTTTACAGCTTCAAAACTCTTTTGGATTTTTTTTTATTAACGTCAAACTTTAAAGTAATGGGAAGGTTATTGGTGCCGGACCTCGTAATCTTGAACATTTGTCAAAAGACCCACCCCCTCTCCTATTCCCCAAACTTCCATACCGTGCTAACGTGAGGACTTAGAGCTAAAACAGCTTTAAAGTGCATCGGTTCCGTTAACCGGTAGGGGTCTTTAGAGTGGTATCTGGACTCAAAATCAAGACAAGCTGAAGAGTCATGGCCACGAGTTCGTGACCACGGTCACTATGCTATCGCGGCCACTTGAGACTTGGTTATCGTAATTTAGGTTTAGTTAAATGATATAAATTGTCTATTGATACATTTTCTATGCCATTCAATTACATTAAGACGTTATAAAAGATATCTCATTTACAAATTGAATAGTCAAGGGATTTTAAACATGTAATAAATTAAAAATCTCAAGGATAGATGTAAATACAAAGCTGTTTTGACTTTTTTTCCAGTATTATAATTTTAATAAAAATATATTTGTTTTCAAGTTTAAAAATGTTTATAAAGTTTTGGTGTGTTTATCAGTAATTCTCGAGGTAAAATATTCTGCATGTTAACAATGTCATTATATCCATATAATAATTATATATGTCAATATAATAATTATAATAATATGTCAATATAATTATAATATATGCCAATATAAAAATTATAATAATATGTCAACATAATAATTATTATAATTATATGCAATATAATAATTATTATAATTATATGTCAATATAGCAATTATAATAATTGTATGTCAATATAATAATTATAATAATTGTATGTCAATATAATAATTATAATAATTGTATGTCAATATAATAATTATAATTATATATCAATATAATAATTATAATAACTATAATATGTCAATATAATAATTATAATAACTATAATATGTCAATATAATAACTATAATATGTCAATATAATAATTATAATAACTATAATATGTCAATATAATAATTATAATAACTATAATATGTCAATATAATAACTATAATATGTCAATATAATAATTATATATGTCAATATAAAAATATAAATTATCTTTGAAACTTAAATGTATATACATGTGATAAAATGTTAAAAAATGTTCATCAGTTAAATTTTAAAAGAATATTAATCTATCTTTAAAATTCCCGCCTTATATCTAAGAAAATGTTAATGCTTTTACGGTTGAAATTTTGCTGTGTAAATTGAAAATCAAATATGAAATTGTCTTATTTCATCAAAATATCAGTGCATAGAAATAATTCTTATTTCAAGGTAAAAACACATTAGTGAAACATAGATTAACTTTGATTTCAATGACTATGAATATTAATTTTTCCGCAAGAATCTATATTTTAAATTCATTGCCATATAACAGTTTGTTTATACTAATTTTTTTTTATCAAAAGAGTACATTTAGTAGAACTTCGATATAGGAGTAAATTTAATCACTTATTTTTTATAGCATGTTATTAAAATTCCCTTTTTAATGTTACTGTGAGCAGTAAAATAATATTCACAGTTAATTCTACTGAATCACTTAACCAATTCCGACTTTACTTTCTTAAGACTAATTTTTTTTACTTATTCTTTAAATATGTAAATAATTTAACGAAAATAGCTTAATGCATTAACTGTAATGTTTTTGTAGTTAGCTAATATAGTTGAGTTAATACCGAAAGAAAATAAACAATAAATGGCAATTCGAATATTTTTTTTTACTGTAATGGCAACAAGACGTATAATAAGTTAAATAAACTTAATACTCATTATTTTAATTTATTATAATTAAAAAAAGTAATATATCTGCTTTCAATTTTTTCATGTTTACGGTATCACTTGGTGTTAGCTCTAGTACTCGATAAAAAGACCCAAAAATGTTGCTAAAAATTATTTGTAATTTTTGCTTGTTGCATTTCACTGGAACATATTTATAAGTAATTCCAATTATAATATAAACATAAATAAATGAAAGCAGAGAAAAACAAATATCGAAAATTAATATCATTTATAAACACATCAAGAAAAAAATGTAAATAAAAGATTCTAAAGAAGAAATTTTCTTACCTTCGCGTTTTTTCAAAGAATTTGGAAGATTGACATTTAACTCTTTAATTCGAATCTAAAAGCGAACAAAATATGTAAAAGTTAAAATTATCGTTTGGTTACGAACCGGAGAACATGTGAGATCTGCGAAAAGGATTCCAAAAGAACAGACGATTTTTAAAATTTCTCCTGTCGATGTGGAAAGGGATTCTGCGGTGGAGAAAACGTACCTGTAGATTCTGGACTGAATCCTCTGCTCTCATTGGCTGAAAGAGCTTATTAGTCAGGGAACCTGTCCTTCACTAAGTACGAAGTGAGAGGGAAGAGGGGCAGGCTGAGTTTGTGTTTACTCCAAAGGAATGCATAGCGAAAACCGGTTTTTGGTTCCTGTTTCCAGAGAGCAAAACCTTTTCACTGTCTTTTCACCTTGCTGCCGAATGCCTACCTGTTGATCGGAGGGTTACCAGATATGTTTGGAAATCTGCCATTTGGCGTCTTTTGATTTAGAGTGGATTAAAATTTAATAATGATAATAATGGAAAAAATATAATTTCTGTATCAAATTAACCTGACTGATTGTTCTGATTTTGCAAACCTGATTTTGAAAATGATTTATTTTGCATATATATGAGTACAAATTTGTTTTTATTTGCTATTGACGTTTAGTTAAATCATATATCACAATAATAAAAAGCAAAATTTAAAAAAAATGTTAAGCACATTAGAAATTTTTTATCCATAGGGCGTGTCCTATTCATTATCAGTTATGGTATTAAAATGATACTAATAATTGGATTAAAATTAAGCAGTTATACTTTGTTGTTAATGTAAATTTACACATCCAATCATGTCTCAAACTCATCTTTTTTTTGCTACTAAAAATGAACTTGATTTTTTAATGAACCTTTAGTGCATCATATGTTATATATTTATACTATTTTAATTTATTGTAACTCAAATGAATTCATTATGAGTTATTTCTTTCAAAGGCTTTATTAAAATCAAGGTGTTACATTTGGGATTGGGTTTTTTTTATAAGGACTTTATTTTATTCCTTTTTAAAAAGAGACAAACATGTAGAGGTGATGATGCGCGTTAAATCAATTGACTAAATTCACGACGGTCACATCATAAATGCCATCACGGGTTATCTATCGAATTGAAAACTCACATTAGATTTGTACTTGTTGTACTAGTGAAATTTAAATAAAACTTTAAATTTGGTAATTGGATAAGGATGTTCAAGTATTAAGATTTTTCAATATAATTGGAAAGAAAAAGAACATAAGTAATGAGTTTTGCTTTAAGAGGGAGAACAGAAGGCTGTGAACAGCTCTGGATCTTTATTAACGACTCATATATACATTTTAAAGCAAAAGTTTATATAAAAAGTTAAAGTTGGCAACGGCAAAGCGCATGGACTGATTGATTTGAATCACGTGATTGTATTTATCAGGCGATTATGACGTCTCATGAATTTATGAATTGATTGGCTGGAAACATGTGGTTGCAGTCATCTTGTTACTAAGGCATTCATAATTTAGCCTTTTGAGTTTCAGTGTTCCAATCTTCACTTGAAGAGATTGAGAAGTTTAGAGAGTGGGTGTCGATTCAGGTGTCGTCATTGTCACTTCGTAAATGTATGGTTCAAAGTTACGAGATTCATTATTAATAGCCATTACGTCTATTTTAATTGTAAGATTCATAAGCATATCAAATAATTGTTATCGACAATGTTTGAGTGGAATCACCAATTCGAGTCTCGATTCCATTAAAAACCATCGTCCTCGTCACTTGACAAATGATTAGAAATTATGAATCCAGAGAAATTCCAAAGTGACAGTCATTTGAATCAAACCATGCTTATATGAAATATGTTTTTCAGGTTTGGTTAAATAGTGTGTGAATTTACGGAAACGGATAATTGCCTTCAACAATGTATGTGTGATGACCGTCGTCCATGTATAGGCATAGGCCTAACACCATATACCATCATTAATCCTTCAGTCAAAAGGCGGTAGTCGGTTGAGCCGGTTAGTGTGATTGTAAATTATGCACATTTATTTATCCCAGATTATTGTTTGTAGGAGTGTTTGACAACGTATTGTAACGAACTCTAGACCCATTCTGGAACTCAAGGTGGCAACGCGGACGGATCAGAGGTACTGCGCCTGCGCAAGTGCCACGCCAGGAAGTTCGGTGTTTACCTATCGAAGAGAGAGGTCGTTTTTTTTCCTAGCTCCACCCGTGAGCTTAGTGTGGAGATTTGAATTCAGTTGATTGTCTCGCAACGAGAGAATGCGATAAACTCCACCAGTGAGTTTTATTAAGAATAAAGCAGTGATTGTCTCTCCAAGAGAAATCTGTGAGCTCTACCAGAGAGCTTTGCGTGAAAGTTTTTTATCTGCCGGAGGCAGATGTGTTGGAGGCCACCCAGGCCCATTTCTTATTCTTCCTCTCTAGAAATGTCAACGGGCTCAATATTTAACCATGTAAGAAAGTGTACATTTTTTTTGTGTGAGTGTCCTATGTAAATAAACCAGTAAACATCATTGATGTTCTTCATTTGAAAACGTTAGGACATTACAGTATGCTATGTACTGTGTAATTTTAAGGGTCATATGTAAGGCCTACACTTGCGTAGGCGCCCAGGGCCTCAAGAAGTTTTGGGACGTCCTTGTACGTGCACACATATATTTAGAAAAATAAATGATTTTTTTTTTATGGATGGAAAATTTACTTTATATTCCCATTCTCAGATGTTGCCAGCTCAGATGTCGTCCACGTCACTTGACCTTGGTTCAAAATTACGCGGTCCGTCACCAAAAGCCCTCGTGTAGCTAAATAATGCGACGTTAATATTCACTCACTCACTCACTATTCAGGAAAAAGTACGTAAAATAGAAAAATTCGCAAAATTGAGGTTCGCAATGTGGAGGTCCAACTGTACTTCTAAAAAAAAAAATCCTTATGTGACGAAAAATTTTGTTTAAAATTTATGATTTTAATTAATGGAAAGCTTATATATATAAAATTATCAAAAATTCTGATTTACACTATATTTTACATCAGCGTAGATATTTATTTCTAAATAAGGAACTTTAAACTTCTATTTCAGTTTAAACACAAATTCTATTTCGCGAGAATTCACAAGTTTTATTACAATAACCGAATTTAAAATCTTAATATTTTCTTTAAAAAATTGTTCTTGACTGAAATTAAACACATGAAGATTATAAAAATATATGTGACAAAAATATGTACAGTGGAATGTATGCGGACTAATTCCATCTTTTCCAAAAAAGTTTTGTGAAAGAAAATATGATTATTTTTTTGTTGTTGCATTTATTACATTACTAGCCATTGCCCGCCAGTTTCGCTGGGTATTTCACGATGTTGTTCGAATACAAACTGTTTACATGTTCGAATGCATTGACAAACCTTCTTAAAACTCTCACCTCTTGATTTAAAAAGATCAGGACTTGAATTTCCAAAATTGAATTCGAATTATCTTTTGCGCTCTCGTAACCCCCTCCCCCAAAGTGAATTTCTGCAAAATCTATTTTAGTAGATCTCTACTCAAGAAAATAAACATGCATGACAAATTTAAAGTCTAAATCTAATAGATGAAAAATGGAAAATTTTCTATCGATAAGCCCCACAGCCCACTAAGTCAAGGGTCAATTTCCCTTCGACCCTTTCTTAAGGGATCTCCATTCATCAAAAGAAACATGCTTACCAAATTTCAAGTATATAGGTGGTCGCGGTAGCCAAGTGGTCAAGGCATCGGATCATGGCTAGCGTGTCATGAGTTCGAGCCCAGTACAACTGAAGACCCACCGTGTAGGGGAGCAATGCACGTTAAATATGTCGAGAGCTCAAATGTCCTCCCGTTGGTGTGGTGTGGTAGTTAAGAGAGGGGGTGCCAGCTGAGGTGTCGTCGCGTCACTTGACCATGGTTCAAAATTACGCGGTCCGTCACCAGCAGCCTTCGTGTAGCTGAACAATGCGACGTAAATATTCACTCACTCAAGTATATAGGTCTAACAGTTCAAAAGCAGGAAGTTTTTTTCAAATCTATAACACCCCTTAAACCTTCACCATTCCTATCAAAGGTCAATTTTCGTAAAACTCTTTTGAAAACTCTTTTTCTGCTCCTCAAAAAGAAAGTGCTAAACCAAATTTTAAGTTAGTAGGTCGAACATTTGAAAAACGGGAATATTTAACTATAACGCCCATCAAGCGTCCGAAATACCCCCTTAGGGTCAATTATTGCCAAACCTGTTGTATAGTGGATCTCTACTGTGTAAAAGGAATGTGTATACTTAATTTTAAGTATATAGGTCTAATAGTTCAAAACCTGGTATATTTATCTATAACGTCCCATGCCCCGCAACGCCCCCAAGGGTCTGTTTTTGCAAAACCTCTATTATCTCGGACCTTTATTCCATGAAAGGAATGTGCCTACCAAATTTCAAGAATATAGGTCTAATAGTTCAGAAAAGGAAAGATTTATCTATAACGCCGTTTAAGTCCCTGCAATGCCCCTTGGTGGACGATTTTCGTAAAATTCGTTCTTAATGAATCTACTCCATGAGAGGAACATGCATAACAAATTTCAAATCTTCAAATCTGTAGGTCTAATAGGTCCAGAGATATCATGATGAGTGTGTGAGAGTCGCTTTTCTCCTTTATATATACCCACGTAGTTTCAGTTCCCGTAGAAATACGGGGATAAAATATACCCTGTATTACTCGCTGATAATGTAGCTTTCTATTGGAGAAAGAATTTTTAAAATCGGTTTAGTGGCTTAGGCGTGAAAGCGTAACAAACAAACAAACTCACATTCATATATATATATGGGAATCTAACCGAAATCTCTTACAAAAAGTTAGATTCTTCAGATAGTGGGGTTTTTATTTGGCGGGGTGTCTAGGGGTTTTTACGATGTATGGGTTAACTTTGAAAAAATAGACAACATAATTTAAAGAAACTTAATAATTTATTATGATTTATAGGAGAGTATTTACAGGGGGAATATTTACAAAACAGATATTAGAACATGCAGACATTTAAAAATATAGGAAAGCTAGAAAGTTCCTTTTGGGAGGACGTTAGAGATAAAATAAAACTCATTATGCGATGGGATCGCAACTTACCGCCAGTTATGGCGAAAAAGCGAGGACGCGCGAAGACGGTGCTTCGTTGTCGAGTGTTAGTGGGCCTCTGACGAAAATAAATCGCGTCAGCGTTTTAATAAGCACGCGAGATGGCGTTGCTGTGGAATGCTGTTTTTGACTAAAATTGCCTTCCTCTGCAAAGGGATATGATCTAACCTTTTACAAAAAGAGTTCCATGGGATATCTTACATATATAATATTATTAGGATAGGATTTGAATGATTGTTTATCAAAGCAATACGAAAGCTATTCACGAATGGATTTCAGAATTTTGAATCTCGATCAAGGGATGATATCCGAGCTGACGCCCCGCTCTCCTAACTTCCTTACCATTCTAACGTGTGGACTTCCAGCCCCTCGATAGATTGAACCATTCAACAACCCATCAACACGGCTGGTCTTCAGTGACATCATGACTCGAGTCAATAAATCGATAGAAACAACATCTGCTATGATTTCACGAGCATGATCACTTGGCTACCGCGAAAACAACTAATTGATCTGAAAATTATATGATTGATTTGAAATGAATTTAATTTCTTAAACTCTAAGGTATTCAATTCCAAAACTTTTGCTTCTTTTATTTTCCCCTCTAATTCAGGGGGTGGCCAACCCGTGGCACGCGAAAAAACTTATTAAAAAATTTGATAATATAATATCTAACATTTTTTTTCTTTACAATTTTATTAAAAGGTGGTTGTCTCAGACAAAAAACATCAAGATTCATTTTAAACACTTTTAATTTTTTGAATTACAATAGAAAATTATCATGTAAAGAATAATCCTTCATTGTCGTGTGCGCTGGCTTTCCAAAGGTAGTGCACGCAAGAAAATTTGTAATTTGAGAGAGCGTGTTTTAAAATATCTGGAAGTAACAATGAGAATTGCCCGATGAGCGCTTGATACTCAAGAATGCTGTAGGATAAAGCTTTTCTTACTGATATTATGGGACATTTAAATAATTTTTTAAGATTACAGGGAAAGAATGTATTTTTCCTATCCCGGTTGATCATATTTTTTGTAAGCACACTTTAGCATATTTTCTCTCTATTTTTACAAGCTTTTATTTAACTTACAATGTATGTATGTATGTATGTATGTATGTATGTATGTATGTATGTATGTATGTATGTATGTATGTATGTATGTATGTATGTATGTATGTATGTATGTATGTAATTTGTTCGGGTGGAATCTTGCAACTCAAATTTTGAAGCTGATATCTTCACCCTATTGAGGTGAAATTTTGTACATACGTTTAGTTTGGATGACAATGCATGTTTTGACCACTTATATTCCGATATTGCAATTAATTAAAAAGATATTAATTAAAAACATTTAACTAGTTTTGGGCGCCATCTTTGATATATCTGCATTGTTGTAATAATGTTATTTTTACAACAATGACAAAAGTTGGCTTCGAAAATCGGTTTTCAGCCAAACTAAAATTTCATAACGTTGCTCTATTCACTGCATTTATTAACTTTGTCTAAAAATAATTACATTTCTACAACGTAAAAATAATCTAATTTCTGCAACGTATGCAATTTTTTTACAAATTTCTTTCTATTTTCTTGGATTTAAATTCAAAAAAAAAAAGTCGAGCTATTTTTCAAGTAGATTGGTACATTGTATACCTTTCTCAACGCTGCCAAGTTAAACTGAGATGGAGAATTGTAGAAATTCTTTAAAAAAATTTATCTAACTTTAATCTTTGAAACTCAGACAAAAAATAATTACAGAATTGGAAGGATCATTTTTTTATATATATATATATCTTACCCATCAAAAAGGAATCCGCTAGGAAAACAATAAGATAAAAATATTATCCAGAAAGGCAATGTATTTTCAATCAAAAAATAATTTTATATTAAAATAAATGAATTTTTTAAAGAAACTTTCTAATTTTAAGCCTACAAGTAATTTAAATATACCTCATTTTATCACCAGTAATCTAAACACACACTACGACATGCGTCCTTAAATTTAATTACAAATAGTATCTGTTAATTTTATTTGAGTTTTTTTTTGTTTGAAAAATTACGGCAATTTTGTTTTTCTAGATGAGTTAGGTACATTGTAAAACCAGCTCATGGTTATTGATATCCATAAAATGTGCCAAAAGAGAATAATTTGCAAATAAGGAGATTTTAAAAATAAGGAGAGAAAAAAAATCGAATCTGAGAAGAAAAATTTCGTTAAATAGGAAATGCACTTCGCTATTTGGAGTTATTTTACGAAGAAAAGAGTAATATGTGCTTGGGTCCAGGAAAAAGTTCTTAAAATAGAGAAATTCCCAAAATAGAGGTTCGTTACATGGAGGTTTGACTGTATAAAAATAATACGATGGTTAATTATTTTTTCAAAATCAAGTTTGTAAAGATGACCTGAGCAATTAAAAAAATAGATTCTTACGTAGAAGATATCCAATGTCCAGCAAAATATTATCATTAGTTAAGAAAACTTTCATTTTTAATTACAACATGCGTTTTGAATTTTAAGCATTTTATTGATTAATACAAATATTTAAATGCCTTTTGAATTTTTTTAATAAATAACTAGATTTTTCTTCTAATATGTTAGACAAATATATCCCTTACCTTCAAAATACTTCAAATAAATAATACATTCTTTAAGATTTTTCAAAAAATAGTCAAAATTTTAATTAAACATTTAATAACTTCGTCATTTATTAAGATAATTTCACGAAACCTTTTTTTCGTGTGTAGAACAATATTACCCAAGATCTGCACGAAGATTGACAAAATTACGGATTTAAAAAAAAATTGTGTTTTTCGTCTAATACCCTTTTTCGAGAATTGATTCAGCTAAATCAGGGATGGTGAACTAGCGTTGAATGAGTTGAACAGGCTGAGAAACCTGTCCAGCGATAACTAAAAAGTAAAAAATAAATAAAAAATAAAAAAACTTTTTTAAGAACAAGCTTTTATTTAAACGATCTAAAAAGAATAAAATAAACTTTTCCTTCAAAATTTATTTTACTGTCAACTTATAACGTCATTATACAATTTATATGATATAAAAGCTTGTCGCGAGATTTACCTGTGTAGATAAACAAGTAAAATAAATAACTTGACCTCAATGATTTTAATTTTTAAAAATTCAAACTAAGTAAATACGAGTACTTAAATCTCGCGACAAGCTTTTATATCATATAAATTGTATAATGACGTTATAAATTGACAGTAAAATAAGTTTTGAAGGAAAAGTTTATCTTATTCTTTTTAGATCGTTTAAATAAAAGCTTGTTCTTAAAAAAGTTTTTTTATTTTTTATTTATTAGGGGAAAAGATTAACACACGTTTCACAATTTCGCAGAAACTATCACCCAATGTTAATAATGCTACGAGCTATAATAGATTTAAAAATGTATTATTCATTTTAAATGATTCATTAAGTGCTAGGTTGGATGAATTTCAAGATGATAAAAAAATTGCTTATCTTTTCATAAATCCTTTTTCAATTTCTCTATAAGACGTTGATTGTTACCCACTTGAAATCCAAATCGGATTTATTAACCTACAGCACCATACTAAACTGAAAATCAAATATATGGAGCTTATTTCAACTCAAGTGATCGAAATTATATTGAATTTTGAAAATTTGAATCGATAGGCAATTTTCCAAATTTACACGATTTGCCTGTCAGATATTGTTGTAGTTTTGGATCAACGCATGTTTGTGAACAAATGTTTCCCATTACGAAAATAATAAAACCATAATATCGCTCAAAATTAACTGATATCATACACCTAAAACCAGTGGTGGGCAAACTTTTCCAGGGTGTACGGGCTACTTCTAATTTTTTCAAGGTATTGCGGTCCACCCAGTATCAATGGCACTCACAAAGGTGGGAGGAGGATCCACTGGTCCAGATCCTCCTCCATAGCCCATGATTTTTTTCAACCGATCACAATCCCTTGTATATAGCACGTAAAATTTAATTAAGTATTTGGAATAAGAATTTTTTTTTTTTATTATTTCTTACTGTTCTTTGTTACCGACATTCTACAAAATGAAAAAAAAAAATATGATTGGTAAAGTATTTGAGTAGGATATGAGAATGATAGACATTCGACCCTGGACCACCACGCCCCCCCCCTTCGAAAAATTCACGAGTGTGCCCATTGCTCAGAGTCGTAGGTGAGGTGAGGTAGGAAAAAAGTTAACAATATTTATAAAACTTAATAATAAATAGGGAACATGTACTTACCTACATAAAAAAAAAATTTAAAACTCACATTTATTATCAAACAATTCAAAATACATTGAAAAATGAAACATTTTCTTCATTTAGTACTCATAGTTATAGTCAGTAGAAGTCTGCATACTGTTAGCCAATCTTAAATATTTCTCTATATAATTACTAAATGCTACCAAAATGTCTTACAGTCCACCGGTCGATCGCGTTCGACTTAATGCCCACCCCGGCCTAAAACCATCTAATTTTGTTAACATCTTCAAAAACTAATCCTAGTATAGATTGACTTGGCAAAAAAAAACCTTTACAAACTCAAAAGCCACACAAAGCAAGTACTTACTGTTTAATAATAAATTAGAATTTAGTTTTAGCTTAAAGTTACTCATTTTTATTTTTTACTAAAAAAATTTATTAACAAAAAAAAAAAAACCTAAGTATTTATTATATTGTTTTTAAATTTTCATTACTTAGACTTGTAAAAAAAAAAAATGCTATTTACGTAAAAGTCCCATAAGCCAATATAAGTAACGTTTTTTCATTTTTTTTTTATATCTTTTTGTTTGTTGAAAAGTTTGGAAGAGGCACGCGTAATGATTTATCGTCAGATAGTGGTACTCTTATCAAAAAGGCTGGCCACCCCTTCTCTAATTCAATAGGAATTTAAAATAATTTGAATTCATGGTATTTCTCGTAAGGCAAGAGTACTCAAAGCAGGACATTTAAAATGCAAAGAAATGTAAACAATTTTTTTCAATGAGTAAGATTTGCAAATAATTTTTCGATATACGTCGTCTTACAATTTCACCAAATTTCTGCTTATGGTTCTCATGAGCTTTTTTAACTTAAAAAACAAATTTATAAATTTAAAAAACAAATTAGCAGATGTTGAATGGGAGAAATTTCCGAAAATGCCGCATTTGAGTGACATATATATATATATATAAAAAAAACCCAGAAAAAAATTCCTCACAAATAATCAGATATAGATAGAACTATTCTCTTTTTTCCTAGGAAAATATAGGTTCACATTTTTAAAAATATAAAAACTTTTTTTTTATTTTGATAAATTTCCTTGTTTTTTTATTTCATATTTCTAGCGTTTTTTGGTTCATTTTCAAGATATATCGTATGCTCACTCATCACTTTTTAAATATTTGCTTACCATAAATAAATTTGGCTTTTATTTCAATTTAATAAATTAAAAAGTAAATGGAAAACTAAAAATTAACATATATTTTTATGAATTTCAGTAATGAAAATAGGTATTAAAGGCGATTTCGACGCACCCAGAGGAACATGGGAACATTTGGATAACACATATCTCAAACACAACCTTCGAAAAATCAATCATTCGAACTAATCTGCCATTTACATGATAAACAAGGACCCCATTTAGTAAAGAATGCAATTCATCCATGTAATATTGCGTTTGGAATTCCAAGATTAAATATTCTTTAGAACTAATTACAAAAGTAATTAATTCGTATTTAAAGCGTGAAATATCACACATAAATATTCATCCTTCATTATTTCGTAGTGGTATTTGCATTATAGGTTTGAAAAATGCCAGAGATTTGTTTCGCGTTCTTGTATTTCTCCACGCTCTCATAACCAGCGTGCCAAACGCCCTTTGGCGAAAACTTTCACTACTCTTGGCGATCGTTCCGACCGCTGCAGTTCGAATAACCCTCAGTTTCTCCGCTCTGAGTGGACCCAATGTTTGTTACTGTTTCGTCGGGACAGTTCAACATTAATCCGTGAGATGTGCCAACAGTCATTGATAAATATCGAAAGCGAGTGATCCCTGACTATTTTTTGTGCCAATTTTTTTCGCGTGGCGTGCAGGGAAAATTGAATATTAATCGCCAATTATGAAATGCAAATCCATATATCAGTTGGAGGATTTAAAATTCAGTTCCTGACGTTGGTTTCCGAGACTTCATATTTCTTTTTTTAAACATTCTGTTCTGGCCAGTGCTGTCCAGCAGCAGAGCAGCATTTTTGGTGGAAAACATTTTTTAACTTTGAAGCGTCCCGGTGAGTTTATTAAATGTTTTGATATTTTTCTTAGAATTTGTATTTTAAAATAACCTTTTTAGATAGTTTAATTCCTTTAATACATATTTTACTGGTGTAATCATATTTAACTTTTTTAATTATATTGTTATTTTAAATATTACTAAATTCGAAAAATTCACTTTTCGTCTAGTGTGAGTCTCTAATTTTTTTCATTTTACTGTCTAATTAAATGGAAAGGTGGAATTGAAATGAATTCATATATTTTTTCATATGGGACTGCTTGTATAATCGAATGTTGTAATTGGAAAAGTAGCAAATTGTACTAATAATTTCCAATATAAGTTTAAAAGCTTATGCATTAATCACAGGAGTTTTAATAAGTTTAATTTGATATATTTTACAGTGAGCCTGTTTAGATTGAATGAAGTTAAGAATAATTCAAAGATATTAAACATTAACCGTTAAATTTTGGGATATTTTGGGGAACTTGACATTACTTGCTTTATTTATTTTTGTTATTTTAGTGCGATGTTTTTAAAATCTGAAATTCTCTAAAAAATATATTGGATCAAAGTTTCTTGGGTCTTGGTATGTTAAAATATGGACTGATAGTGATTATATATGATGTAGATCGAAAAAAAAAAGAAAATACAGAAATCTAAATTTAAAAAATTTATCTAATATTTTACTTTACTTGAAACTCCAATAGTAACCAGATTTGAAGAGTTTTCAAATTTTTTATTTAAGTATATTTCATTCGTATAATAATAGCCTGTATATCAAATTTTTGTTCTTCAAAATTCTTTTTCCCCACAATCGCAACTACACTATAATCATAGATTTTAAGACGATTTAAATTTTTAACTTTTTGAAGACATAAAACTTTGTTATATTACAAAACAAACTTTAGTAAATGAATCTAGTTTTATAATTCTGCTGTATTACGGATTTAGCACTTTATTCTTTTCCAAAAATTGCTTGTTTCCGGTTTTTTTTTTATAGTTTCATGTAAACAAATTAAATGCTATGAAGACAGTTTCAGGAAAAAGAAAAAGGTTTAAAATAGCTGACTCGCCTTAACACCTGGCTTTGTTACTTGAGATAGAACTTTTTAAAAGGTGGAACAGGTGTACATAAAAGATTGATTTGTACACCTGTATTTAAAAAAGAAAGTTGACGAGTATGTTTCTGTATTGACAGCGATCAAAGGAAGTTGTATTCACAAATTTATTTTTAATTCATTCTTTGTATCCTTATCATTTAGTTACCGCTAGTGATAAAAACTTTGACAGTTGTATAGTTTGAAATTACTATTCATTTACGCGGAAGTATAATGCAATGGTTTCTACTTAGCGCTAAATTTTTTTTGAATGAACTGTCTTGTAATTCAATAAATGTTCAGAAAAGCTTATTTTAAGATTAAATACTTTCAATACCTTAAGTAAAGGTTTCGTAGAAAGCTCGAAATTGAAATGTTATGCCAAATGAAGTAATTTATTGGTTAAGTAATTTATTTTTAAACTATTTGAAAGTTTAAGAGGCAAACAATCATGTAATTTGGAAGTATAGCGAATGCATATTTGAAATGGCAATAAAGTGTTAAAAGAAATTTTAATCTGTTCACCAAAAATAAACTGAAAAGTAATTTTACGTTTTGATGAATTTAATACTTTTTTCTAAAAATGAATATTGGTGATAAAACTAAATTTTTATTTTCTGTGCCCGACTTTTATAACTGTTTTGAAAATTTATTTCTATCTGTATATAAAAAAAAAGTTTTTCGTGATGTAATAAATTTATTTCGCACACGAGAACAGTAATAAAAAGGCAGTTAGTCCTGTCCAATATTATGGTGCAAATTAGAACTATATAATACATGCTAATTACAGTTTTACAATTTGAGCAATGAGTATAAAGAGTTGTATAATTCGTTCAATGGGGGTTGGTCCGCCACCTAGTATTTGATATTTTTTTTTAATTTAATGCTTTTATGCTGTTTAAAACAACTCGTGCGTTTTCCAGAGTTTTGTTCTTTTATCTGATTTAAGATCGAAGAAATATATACATATATATACCTCTTTTCATAATGTGGAAATGCATTTTTTCAGAGATTCTCTCTATTCGAATGTTAATTAAATAAAAAAAATAAATATAATTGTTTTTTAGATAATTGTGTAGCTTTTTTTAGATGACTGTGTAAGCTGTTCAAGAATGAAGTTTATATATTCTGATCATTTTTCAGACGAAATCTCCAGTATTAAAAAAAATATCTAAACCTCTTATTTGGATACTTTCTATTTTACTACCTCTGTGTGTGTGAAAAAATATCTAGTTTCTCTCGTTCAAAATATGTTCTTTGATTCCCTTTTATTTTGTAATGTTAAATGAGTTTCTAGTTTACATGCTAAAATTAAAAACTGCGTAGTTTAAAAATATTTTTAACTTTAAGAATAGAGGAGTATGGAATAAAAAAATTCATATTTTATCTTATCGATTTTTGGATAATTTTGTATCAGAAAACGTGTTCTTAGTCTTGCTCTTCGAAGCGACCTTAAGGATTGCAAAATGCTTAAACTTTTCAATACATTCTGACCTTTTAATGTTTTCCTTTTTAATTTCTTGAAGTAATGAAGAATTTGCCTCTTTCTACAAATTCTTCTGGACTTGACCATCATATCTTTCGATAAAATCTCTCCTTGTTTTCAACAATTCTAATCATAAGCAAACGAATAGCACTCACAGCACAATTAACAAAATTGAATTAAGAATGGTGTGGACCGTGATAGACTTAAATATATTCTTAAACGAATTTTTGAAATTTCGTAAAATTAAAGAAAACTTAGTGTTCGCAGCTCGTAAATCAAAATTTCAAATGTAGCCCGAAGTTTTCGCCAAGTCCTGTCAACGATCCAAAGGTGCAAAACAAACACAAATCCTCGTAAATTTGGCCTCTTTCCTTGGCGATCATCCATTTTGAATATGCTAATCATTGCATTAGTTGACCTAGAAGCGATCGAACCCCGCATGTGCGGGCACACGCCTACAGCGAGCATGGACATCCCAAACTTAACAATGATGAGGGCGAATATCATTGCAATGATTAGACATGCCTCGATACCGACGCATTCTGTTCCTTTTTCGAAAAATTCGAAGCTTCCTTAAAAGAACGCGACGATGCTACTAATGTATTCCAAGGTTTTCGAGGAAGGTTAAGGCATAAATTGTTGACATCGGGTGATTGTGAAGTGGTCCAGAATAACAGTGTGGGAAAATCGCCATTTGCAATCTTGGGAGAAGAACCAACTTAAAATAACCACGCTCTTTCTGGCATACATTTCTTTTTATCTTTTTCATAGAGCATTATGAAGAATAATAGTGAATTTTGAATATTTATAAATTTCAGTTATAAGGAAATATATCTGAATCATTTATTTTTTACGTTTCTTGGCTTCAGAGTAGATTTATCCTTTTTTTTAAAATTGAATTTCTGGAAATTATTTCAATTCTTGCCTAATTTCCTCTTTTTATACTTGATCGAAACTAAACTCGGAGGTAAAATTCAACAAATTTCACTGTACAAATTTCGAAAATTGACTTTTTTGAGAAAAATGATACACATGTTGATTAGAGTACAAGAGAGTGTTTATCAGTTTCACATCTTACTATCCGAATTATGTGAATTACGGTTTTACCGAACATACTTGATATTTAATTGTAGGCAGAATTGACGAAAAGCTGTAGAATTAAAGCTATACAACCCTGTAAGTTGGGAGAGAATTGTTACGAATGCCACCTGATCGACAGTAACATCAGATCAAAGCCCACGAAATTCATCGTGGCAAGGATTTAATTGTACGCCAGTTGTTATCAGTAGCTTTGAGCACCATTCAGGTGGAGCACGATTTTGCTCGGTTTTACGCCAATTTTGAGGGAGAACACCCTGGAGGGGGTCAGAGGCCTCCAAACTCTTTTCCCCTTCCACCAACCTGACGAGAGGACTTGCGACTAGACGGCTATTTAGAGCCCCCATGCCACGAAGGCACTATACATTTACAAACGCCCATGCCTTCTCCGGGATTCGAATCCTGGCCTTACGGCACCGCAGTCACAGTGTTTTTAACCACTATACCGGATAGGTGGCTATTTTCTCTCCATGTTCCCGAGTCCTTTCCCTTTGAAACAAAATGGCAGTGGTAGCCTAGTGGTAGAGGAGCTGCACTGTCGAGGTTCATAGGAAAACTCCATTGACATGGTGTGGTAATTTGGAAAAGTGGGTACCATCTCGAGTGTCGTCCTCGTCACTTGATCGTGGTTCGAAATTGAAAGATCGGGTGCCAATAGCTTTCGCATTGCTTCAGCATATGACACAAATAAACACTTCATCATTTATGCAAACTGGCAACAAAATCAAAGAGTTTCTTTGAAGGAAATATTTTCCTCCAAGAGACGGGGGGAGGATTAGTTTCATTTGAAAGTCTACATTTGTATTAGTGAGATTATATTAAGTCGCCTATAATCCATATAGTTAAAACTATATAGCTTTTACCCGCGGCTCCGCTCGCGTTGATGTCTTTAAATAACTGTCAAAATCATTATCATTAGAAAGTAAATAATATAAAATGGTAATTTTTTTATTGCTTGACTGAAACCAATAAAATTTAAAAATTATAAAATTGAGCTTAGTTAAAAAAGCTGAAAACGTAATTTATTATAATAATTAACAAATATTCAATAACTTAAACTATTAATATTTTTAAAAATCAAAAGTATCTACGTTTAATATATAATTCCTCTTTAAAAGAGCTCAAAACAGAATATTCTAAGATGCTACTGTACACATTACTGATATTACATGTTCTTCCGTCAGTTGCAAATATGTGAAGTTTGGGCATTGGACACACCTATTAGGCTACATATAGATGGCCATGGGAAAAACATTGCTTTTCAAAATGCACCCCTGCTACCTGAAATGTTAGCTTTGTTAATAGCAACAGTAAAACTGAAAATTGAACTTTTTTGAATTGAAATGGTAGGTCAGTGGGAATACTTGGAATTCGAGGTATGATAATATTATCCCTTTTCATGACATATGTTCAAATATTGGCACCAAGTATATTCTGCATCAGATTTGTGATCCAAGGCCTCGTTCCTTTACATAGTCGAGGAGCATCGAGATTTTGCATAACTGGTACATTTAGTTTTAATTGAAGTTTGTGTGAGGGTACACCCGAAAGTTCAAGTGAATTTAAGAACTCTGTGGGATATGAAGTACTTTGTTCTTTATCCATGATTGTATTCATTGATAAATATTTCTTCAATTCTCCCCCTCCCCCGCACGTCGTTTAAATATTCAATGTTGATTTTATGGACATTGTCATTGTTATGCGCCAATATTGATCTTGCGCGCAACCACTGATCTCAAATTAAATTTTTTTGCAAGCCCGGGTAAATTTCAGCAATGAGATTTACATTATTTTCTTCTACATTACAAAATTCTCTGGAAGTAAAATAAAACCTCCAGCCGAAAACCATAACCGATTTTTAATTGCGTCTCTGTATAATGTTCCGAATCTACGTCATTATAAAGATGCACTCTCATATTCGTTTTCAGACTGAATTTTCAAATTTTCCCCATAAGCTTGAATTCACCAGCCAATACATAATAAAGCTACCATTCCTCCTAAAATATCTGCACTATCTCGTAAATCCTGAAGAGTCCGATTTAACGCTTCTATAGCTTTCTTGCGAGACATCGTACTTTCATTCCACACTAAAAGATTACATTGCGGAAGCATCCTGCCTTGAGAGCTATTTTTTCTGAAATTTCAGATGTGGGAATCTTCAAATGCAAGATTAAGCGATAATTTTAAAACGGAATGTGCAGTACGACCGTTGGTCAGTAAAATCTCGGCTATACCAGAAGAAGCCATAGCAACTGCTATCTTCTAGATTTTTCTGATGGTCATTAATAATACGTTTAACAAAAACGTTTTTCCTGTTCTTCCAGGGGCTTCGAGAAAAAAAGAGTGCACCACTGCCGGATTCTATTTTGCGTAACACTTGTTGGAAAACGTGACTTTGTTCTGGAGTTAATTGAGGGATAGATTCTGTTACTGATGTTGCAATGCTATGAATTTGTAATTTAATTCTCAAGTAATTTCAATATAGAAGCCATTTCCGTCGACACGTCTAGAGCTAAACATTCCAAAATCATGTAGCTTTCTCCTAACCATTCCGAAAACCTTTATTGCGTTTCGTTGTAGATGTGTTCATTGAAAGGCATATTTGATTGGTTTTCGTCGCTAAGTATCTTCCGCCATGTAGTATTTGTACTTATTCCAAAAATTCAAAGTAATAAATACTTTCAAAACTATTCAAACTAATCAAAACTACTAAAGTAATCAAAACTTTTTATGAAACTCTCAATTAATATTATCATAGAATTTTCAATATCACGCGCACGCAATTCGCTAAGACTTTATTTCGTTTCCCTCTTTAAAAAGTGGGGGGAAATTTGCATTAAAATATCTGGGATTGTCGGAATGGAGAGCTTCTTAGCCAGCTTGGCGATATTTCTCAAAGTTTGAGTTTGACATTTAACAAACGTAACGCAATAAACGTTAGACGTTTAGTAAAAAACCATTTAAAAATTGCTTTTTGTTAAGATGCTAAATTACATTGTTTCAGTTATTTGCTACAAATGTGAGAATTTTTATTAAAATTTCCATTATTGATCACAAATGCATAATTTTGCGCCAACTTGGCGGGGAGTAAGCAACGTCAACGTTTTACCCGCACAATTCCCGTTCCCGTAGGAATATGAAGATAAAATATATCTTATGTTACACGCTGATAATGTAGCTTTCGATTGGTGAAAGAATTTTTAAAATCGGACCAGAAGTTCCCGAGATTAGCCGGAACAAACAGACAGACAGACAAAAATTTTAAAAATTGATTTTTTGATATAAGTACGGTATATACCTTTAAATGCATTTAGTAAAAAGCTGCTAATTTGAAATTACAAACAGACACTTCAATTTTATTTATTTGTATAGATAAAGCGATACTAATGGTGAGATGTGGCAATTCAGTAAGGGTATCTTCGGTATCACCCTCGTCAGCTTCAAGTTAATTCAAAAAGATCAATAGCCCGACGGGAAATTTCTAGAGGTGCTAATTAAAACACGCGAGTTATTTTAATACATTACACCAATGCCATATGCTGTTAATAGCGATGTTTAAATTGTGAAGTTCAATGTTTATTGAAGTATTTGAAACTTCATCCAGTCGATTATGGTTTTGAGCCTGTATTTTGATGATTTGGGACGTAAAACACATCTTGGGTATCAATCGGCAGAACTGGTGTATTTTAAGAAATCCGATGTAATCCGAATGTTAAAGTAGTTTAAATTAGAAAACCACATCTTACACAAAAGGCCATCTCACTTTAAATAAGTTCCACCCCCCTTATTTCTTATACTACTTCACTTGTCTTGATGCAGAAGTTCCAAAACCAAAAATACCTGTTGAGTTATCTTCGCTATTTAAATAATGGCTAAAAGTTAATTCGTTATTGCACAGTATTTTATGAAGTGCAACTTGAGTAATTAATAAAACTTATATTCTTAAATTCTTATTAACAATTTTCTTAAAATAGTGCAATTGAAAGGGCTGCCTTTGTGTAGCCGTGGTAACCTAGTGAGGGACGGACTTGTCGTCGGCGTGTCATGAGTTTGAGTCCTAGTATCGCTGAAGACTAGCCATGTAGAGTGACTGATGCAAGTTAAATCTGTCGAAGCTCAAAGTCCTCCCGTTAGCGGGATGTGGTAGCTCGGAGAGTGGAGATGCTAGCCAGTGGCGTACACTAGCCTCTCGTTTGTGTGTGTGTGGGGGGGGTGTAACATTCTAAAAACACGTAGACGAATGCGTCAAAGGGTATTCTTTACGGGAGTGATCTAACTTTTTCGACTAGCGGAACCCTTATATTCTAAGTGGGTGGAATAGGGTTCCCCCAAAACATCTTAGAGCTCTATTTTAAAATAACATGCGAAGTACATCAACATTATAAGTACTATATAAAATTAAAATAAAAAATATTTATTGGTTATTAAAATTTTTCAATGTAGTTTTAATGAGATTTATTAATAATATTAGTTTGGAATCAAAGTGTCACTTATCCATGTATTATACTTTGTAACTGAAATATGAATTTACATTTTTTTACACAAGCTAAGTCTAGGTCTATTGAAAATATCTGTAGTCATGTTTTTTTCCCCTTCGTTTAATTTGTTTCTATATTGTTTTTGTAGCCGCTCACGATGAAAAATATTTTTCACTTAAATGCATTGTTCTGAAGGGCATTAAAATGTTTATAGCCGTGTGAGAATTCTTGCAACCAAATCAGTAAATTTGCACCAAAAATTTATGAGCTGGTTTTACTTAAAATGTTGATATGTATGTTGATATATATACATATAAGTTGTTTCCTCTCCTTCATTATAGGTGTTTTTTTTTCCGGCAATTGGAAAAAGGTGCATTTTCCACTGGAATATTATTTAGTTGTGCAAAATATCGTACTGACAAGTATAAAAATTATTTCTTGGAACCTGGAATGGAAACAATAGATTGTTCACTATTTAGTAGGTAGTACGTTTAAAGAGAAATTATTTTTATAATCTTTGATTATAGTAAAATAAAAGTTCAAAAAGTGTTATACAAAATAAAGTTATCAAAATTGAAAATTGTATTTGTACATAACTGGGATTTGTGTGGTTATACAAACTTCATAGAGAGCAAGAATCAGTTTTGCATACACATCTACAATTTTCTTTTCGATTTTTTATTTTGACTCATGCAGCCCCTGGATATGCCTTGTGGAACCCCAGGGTTCCGTGAAGCACAGTTTGAAGACCACTACTTTACAGTAAAAATTAAAAATTTGTTCGCCTATGTGGGGAGGTTGAGCCCTCAATCCCCCTTGTGTACGCCGCTGGTTCCAGCTCGGGCGTCGTCTTTGTCACTTGACCATGGTCCAGAATAATGAGGTTCGTCGCCAATAGCCCTCATGTTCCGTTATAGTCCGACGTTAATAAACACTCAAGCTGCCTTTGATTGCATTACTCATTCAACGTCTTAACTGATATTAAATTTATATGCTTTGCAACATATAGATTACAAGCCACAATTGCTCCTTTGAACCCCAATTCTGACAAGAAGAAATCGATGCCCCAATGTATTTACTTGGTAAGTAATCGTCAAGTAAGCTATATCCTTAAGATGTAATAACTTCATGTCCGGAAGTATAACGGAATTGAGGTTGTTCGGTAGAAACGTTAATTTAAATACTTCACCAGTGTGTAATATACTTTCGCGATAAAAATCCTTCGATTAACTTATCTTTCCCGAGAGTCCATTTAACCCGGGAAATTGAGGGCTCTTTTTTGAAAAGTATTACTTTCAGTTCTTCAGACTGGTTGAATAAATGAACAAATAAAAAATGATAATCACGTTCACACCCGCACGAGGTCTTATTACGCCCTAAGATATAGGATGGCCTAGAAAAGATCGGTGCTAGAAAGTGTACATACAGCCAAACGCTGTGGAATGTGTAGTCATCGGTGCTCAAGCAACTGACACTGCGTGCAGTTGGTCACTTCGTTAAATTAATGTTTTTGTTCCACTCTCCCGTCACAATGAATTAAGGGGGGAAAACTGATTATGTGGACTGTTAAATCATTATTTACGTAAAAAGGGAACTTGTTTAAGTTTTTTCAGTGAGCTGACATTAAGATTCTTAACGCTTGTCCAGTTGACACGGTAATTCACGTGAGAGTTGTAGACAAATTGTTTAGTTTCAGCGCCTGTTCAGAGACAAACTATTTTTTGTTTTTGTTTGTGACTTAATCAGGAAATGTAAACTAGGTTTTGAAATTAAGAATTAGAAGAAAATGAAATTCGTGTCGCACTTATTAAGGTCATTTCTTTTTTTCTTCCAAATTTGCAGACAATAAAATTATGAGCTTTTTAAAAATAGACCTTAATCAGTTTTAACGATGCTCGTAAAATACAATTATGCTGAAGTTAATGCTTACAATAAAGTTAATGTTGCATCTTCTGAAACATATAAATTTTCTAAGACGGAAGCATTTTAATTGTAGTTAAGGATGAGATATTTCCCCATGGGAAAATGTTTGTTCTATATCTGTAACGTATTTGATTGTAATAGGAAGAGCTTAAAAAGCAAAATTTAATCTTATCAAAATTATTTTGGAAATAACATTCATCGCGATATTCAACGCGTATTTCTGAAATTACTTCATACACTTAAGTTTTTCCTCCTTGCAAATGACTTTGAAAAAGAAGTTGTAAGGTCTTAGTAAAATTTGATAAAGCACAGATTTGTCCGCAACTCTTAATTTGTTTATGAAGTTATTAGGATGTTTAATCAACAATTTTGACTTAATACCTGGAATATATATTTATAAAAGTTGCTGTAAATATTAATGCGGCAGCGGAAGCCTACTCATCATGGTCACGAACTCGTGGCTTACGCTCCATGAGTTATTACCCTTGTGCCATTAAAGATCCGTGGTGTAGAGGAGTTGATGAGCGTTAAATCTGCCTTGGCACTTTTGCCGTAGTGTGGTAGTTTGGAGAGTGGGGTCCAGCTTGGGTATTATCATCGTTATTTTGAACCATGGTCAAATGACAAAGCTTGTCGTCAATACCCTCGTGTTGCTTTAGATACAACGTCAAAAACGTTCTCGCACCCACTGCAAATATAATAGATTGAGTAAACAAAATCTTCAATATTTAAAGTGTGAAAAGGTGTACATATTCAAATATAATACAAAATTATTATAAGGTATGACATAAAAAATATTTATGTAATTTTTATCAGAAATATGTAAATTATATTTAATTTTTAAGGTATCGGAATACGTACGGAACAGGGATTTTTTTTTCGTATGCGTACAAACGAATATTTTTTAAATATTTAGGGTCACTTAGATTAAAATACACGTATGAAATTGTTTTAAGAATATTATTACAATTAAAAATAATTTGAATGCAATGTTTTGGCAAAAAATGAACATAGAATTATTTATTTTCCAAATACTGTTCTTTTATGGAAAATGCTTCTGTAATAATATTTGGCCTAGATATATAGCTCAGACCTCCCTCTGTACAGAGCCTGAACTAGGATTTTTAAAATATAGAAGTGGATTTATCCATATTTTAATACATCAGAGTGGAGAAATTTTAATAGAAAAACACCGATAATTATATTTTAAAAAAGAGGTGGTAACTCTGAAAATGTTAATTTTTCAAAAGTTGTAGTTCAGGCCCTCTGAAAAAGTCTTATCTCTATATAAGCAAAATATTATAAAAGAAGCATTTTTCATAAGAGGAGAAAGTTTTGAAAAAGGTAATTCTAAGTTGATTTTTTTTTGTGCCAAAATATTGCATTTAAATTTTTTATTGTAATAGATTAGAATACACTTATAAAACTATTATAAGTGACATTAAGCATAAAAAAATATTAGTTTTTGTACGCTTTTGCAAAATAATGATTCTTAACATAGACGGATACCATAAAAATAAAATCTAGAAATTTTAATATGTAAAAATCTTGGATGTAAACTTTAATCTAACATATTTAGCACGGGAATTATTAAAATGAATATAGAATTGGGGGGGGGGGACGTGATCTAAGGAAATTTTATCCCTCTTATTTTGTGTTATACAGACTCAAGCTATAGAAACACATTTTGAAATTCTTTTATCCTGACGTAAAATTGCAGTTACTAATATATGTATAAAGAGTCTTCCAATTCTTTTATAAACAAGAAAACTAAACTTAATCACACACACAAGTTGATAAATCTATAAAGCTATAAGTTGCCATATAGTTAAATGAACTATTCTTCGATAATTCTTTCGACTGCTTTTTAATTCCTTTTGCATTGATATTGGTAGAAATAAATTATGACTGTAAAGTGAAGAATTCCTTTGACTGGCTGAAACAAAAGGATCCATAAATTGTGTGATGCGATTGAATAGTAAATGAGCTAGTCAAGGACAATTGGCCGGTTTTTATGAAATGGATATCCGTGTGTGACATGAAGTAATAGCCTTTGTGCACGTGAGAATAGGCTAGTTTGGAATACTCACATTTTCTATTCGCATTCAAGTTTTCGACTGAATATTATTCACAGGATTTTTATAAAGTCCCCATTATTAAATCCCCTTTGTTCTAAAATGATTAAAATTTTAGAATTCCGAAGAATTTTTCAAATGTTTAAAATTTTACTGTGGAACACTGCGTTATAAAACTGAGAGGAAATAAGCCGATGTTTTTATTGTTCAAGTCTGGTCTTTGAGTTCGGCAAAACTTGAAATTTTACAGTAAAGTGCCATAAAAAAATAAGATTGCTAATGTCTTGTGGTACCTGTTTGATTATTGGTCGAACTCGGCACGTAGGTTTGATTTTCGATACTGCCAGATTATTACACGAAATTATGGGTGCGATTATATATATATATACACACTGAATCTTCGATGTACAATGCCTCAGACTCCTGTACCTCAATGTCCTGGTGTATTAGGGTAAATTCTCGTTACTTAATTGTAGCTCCGAAATGCAGAATATATTCCTGATAAGCATTATAGTTGTAAGAAACGTTAAATAAATACGGGGATAGAAACGTTTCATTTTTGCATCAGTTTGCACTGAAATATTTTTAATTCATTATGTTAAAGATCGTATAAATAGAAGGTAAAATCTAAATAATCGAGTACAGAATGCTATGATACGGATTAAATTATCTTGCATTTCACATTACATGGGAATTAGTCATTAAAGGCTTAAATTAACTTACTTCCTAAGCTGTTATGATTACACAAACTGTTTTTTTAGTTAAAAATAATTTGATTCCCTGGGTAACCTCAAATAATCCTGGTTGTAAGCCTTGCGGCTGGCAATATTTAAACTCATGGCAGGAGTTCGATTTCACTTAAGCTTCAACCTGTAGAAAAATAAGCGCTAATGTAAATATTATTGTACTAAATAAAACTAGCCTAGTTTTCAAACTAATTTCTGCCATGATGTTGAAGTTAAATTGAGATATCAGCATTAACGTCCTTATCACTTGATTGATTGTGCGAAAAAATTATGAATTTCCTTCAACATAAGTATTAATGGACCTCACAGGGAGAAAGTTATGCGTACTAAACAATATAATTAAAATATTACTTATAAGCGCTTTCTGTATTCGGAGGTTTAAGAGCTGACCTAAATCTAGACATTACTGCAACAATGATGATATAGATAATGGAAATTTTCAAATTGCATTTGAAAGTTGAGAATTTTTTTTCCAGAAATTAAAATAAGGCCAGTAAAAGAAATGAGTTATGATTAATGTAAATGAGGAGAGTTACAAGCCTTATTTTAGATATGTAACATTAATATATTATTTCTCGAGTGTTGATTACGGGTTAAACATTTTTCTGAGAATAAGTCCAGAACAAATTAATTTAATTAAATATGAATTTTTTTTTACCATCCCCTTTCCTCCAAGTTAAATAACGTCATAGCCAAACGAGCATAAAATACTCCCAAAACACCACTCATTCTAAACTCTTCGTGTAACTAAAGAATTTTAGCGTCTTTTTTAAACAAAGCTTCCGCTTTTCATAATCCCACCGAAAAGAAACTTGAACTACAATTGCAATGTTTCGTGACATTCATTTTTAAATCCATAAAACAATTATCTGATGTTGGTATTTGGCAGTCGTAGCATTTCCCCCAGAATCCAGGAAATTATCCCAACCCGTCCATTGTCTCGCAAGACCAACTCTCCTCTGTGGCGGACAATTGATCCTAAGGATGGTCGGTAGAGGGTGGCAGAAACTTTCTCTCCAGAGGGCTCTGACCCTTTCCAAAGACTCATCTTCATCTCTTTGTGTTGGTTATTCTTTTTTTGCTGAATAAAAATAGTTTCTTCCACGGGAGAGGACTGTTTCGAATGCGCCAGTAAAATTTTTTAAATCTTTTTTTATGAGTCACTTGAATTTCTTAAACCGGTGGGTGATATTTGAATTTTTAAGCACTTGTTAGAAGCCAAAAGTGCGTGTCAGACTTCGAAAGAAGAGGCGATATTGGAAAAATAAGTTTGATAGCAAGACTCTTTTTATTCACGAATTAAGCATTGATCCGGGAAATTTCCTCCCCCTCTCTCAATCCTTTTCTTTACTCGAGATCAGCAGTACTTAGTTAACAGCAGGGAGGTCTTAAGGCATGGACCAACAGTGTCTAGGCCCAGGGCCTCACCCTCGGTGGGGGAGCCTCGATTCGTATTAATAAGGTCATGATTCGGATAATTTTAATGTGGTCAAACATTATTCCTTTGTATATTTCTCCGAAAAAAACAGGCATATCAACTACATATCAAATGGAAAGACTATTATTATGCGCCGGGGCTGGGTGGCGTAGTTAGTTTGTCGCTGGCCTTCTGCACCAAAGGTTGTGGGTTCGAACCAGGCCCGAATCGGTGGATTTTCATGATACAGAAAATCGACAGCATCCATGTCGTATGATTATGCAGTATGTAAAAAAAACATTGAGTACCAGTTTGGCTTGGGTGCTCTCGGCAAAATTAAATTCCTAAGTATAATTTCGCATCGTCAGAACTCGGGTGCCTCCGTCTGGAGAGGAAACTGAGCGTCAATATTACTTGCGGCAATTGGTATCGCCTATATGGTGCCGTACTAAAAGTAATACCAGCTCCTGGGGAATGTATGAGGTATGCAAAGGTAAAAATACCAATCCACAGCCACATTAGAGGAGAAAAAGCATTGATTTCCGTTGTCTAGGTCTAGGCTTAATACAATAAATCATTCAACTCATTTAGTCGAAATGCGGCCATCGGTCGAGTTGGTTTGTGCCTAGGATTGCGAATCGTGTACATTTGTTTCAAATTGCAATGCATGCTATTTACTGTCTACTTTTAAAGCTCTCGGGTAGGGTTTACTTTTGCATAGGGGCCCAAGGCCTCAAAAGATTTCTCTGGGCCCACGGCTCAAAGAGTCTTAAGACGTCCCTGGTTAACCATTAAGAGGTTTGGTAAAAGAAACAGCTGTGAATTTAAAAATCAGTTGAAATGCCTTCAGGTTCGAGAATCTATAAAGATGATGAGTTTGATACTAGATTCCACAAAAATAAACCATGCAGAATAATAGAGAATGTTGTACATTAAATTGAATTTATACGAATTATTAAAACAATTTCAGCGAGAGGCTTATATTCAGGTATCGTACTCGTCATTTGATCATGGTTTGAAATTGAGATCCGTCGTCTCCAATTCGCACGATATTAATTAATTGGACTTTACAGTAGAATAATGAAGGTTAACCTAATACGGCTGGACTTCTTTTGGTATGTCAAAGGATAGATATCCCCCAACTTGAGTAACATCATTATCTACTCATGTTTTACAAGGATAAGCAGTTAAATAGTAGCAAATTCAACCACGCCGCAAGTTTGATTTTATCGTATACCGAATACTACCGTATAGAATAATAGAAAAGAGGAAATTATTCCCTTTCAATTCTGGGATCATTCTCGTCGACTAGTCACTATTGACCCGTCGTATAGGGAAACAATACTGGTGTTCGTTAAATTCTCCAGGGTTGAAGTTCTCATTTTAAAGCAATGCTGGGAGATTGGAGGCCTGCGAGCACTGATAACGATATCACTTGAGCGTGGCTCAAATTTACAAGACCCGTCGCCAGTAGCTGTTGATGAGTTTCGAAATGCAACATTAATAAAAACAGACCATCCACTTTACATGACTGTAGTTCAAAATTATGAAGCGTATTCAGCCAATAGAATAGATTTACTGCATTATAAATTCAATTGGAAATAGATGCTAATGTTAGTTTTGTCTAATTAGGATCGAATTAAATGCTAATCTCCAATGGCAAATTTACCAAATCTAAATCTGCATTACTTATCAATTTACCTACCTATCAAATATACCTGCACTAAAACTGTATATTACAAACGAGTTATTGCATAAAATATTATTTAAAATCGTTCCAAGCAATTTTTCAATTTCGAACGCAAAATAAAGCCTGGCCATGTTCAAAAAAGTCCATTTTATGCTCTAGGTTATTTGCGAATTATTAACGCTTTGTAGTTCAATTTAAGATATTTCTATTCAGGTAATTTACTTTAGCATCTTTGTGTGCGAAAACTTTATTGTGTAATATTTTGCCTTAATTAAGTTCAAAATAAAAACAAATTATCAAATATTTTTGATACCTTTTTGTGGAACATGAAATTATTAGATATCGGCTGGTAATTTTTCCAAGTATAGCTTTTTTTTTATCCAAATACTAATTTGATCCGCCAGGAAATGACAGAAACATGAAAAGAAAATTAATAATTATTACACTCGTCACAGTATCTAATTGAATAAGTAGCCGTTTTGAGTTCCATAGAAATTAATTACAATTCTGTTTGGAACAATGTAAAAAAAAATTCTCCTTTGCATAATGTTCAATGTAGAACATAAATGACACCGTGCCTTGTTCCTCATGTCTCTGGATTATCTTTTTATTATGACCTCTTTCCCCTCTAGATGTCTCCCTCGGCGTTTTAGCATTCTTTTGTTCGAATAAATCTGAAAAGAAATACCTTAAAGACTCCAAACATCTTGCATCGCATTCTCTTGATATTTGAAATAACTAGTTTGTTATCCGATATATTACGAATTTTGCTTGGTGAATAGTTTTCTTTCGCTAGAATTATTCTGATTTTAAATGCTCTTTTGAAAATTATTATCCGAAACTTTTAAGCCAAAAAGAACGATAATTTTGGTGAATTACGAAGGTTGAAACCATCGGATAAGTTGAAAATATTACTTAAAAATGAAGTCTCTATTTCCTTGCAAAAATATTTGTACAGCACTATTAAGTGGTTCGACAAACTTTAAGCATACATAATTGGGAAGATTTTGTTAGCAAGACCTTGGTGGAAATATTTATATGTAGAGTAACTTGCTTAGAATAATTAAAGAATCTTATCTCTTGTTAGAATAGCTAAAACCAAAGCAAGTTAAGCGAAATAAATTTAAATTTATCTCGTATGTCTTATAATGCATTTTAACAGTAACAAATCAATTTTTTTTTTTGACTGGCTAAAAAATTAAGAGCGCATAATTAATAACAAACGTATCTCCTTTTAATACCTATACATAAAAAAAAACTTCATTCAAACTTGTTTTTTTCAGACAAATTTATTAATATAAATACTCCTATGTTTATACATGGGTCGCATCCGCTTATCCTCGATATTTAGAAATGCCTTTGAACGTTTGTCTGCCTATTTCAAAGGCTCGCGACAGCGATTTAATTTTAAACCACGGTCAGATGACGTGGTCGGTGTATGAGCTGGTACCCTACTCTCTTCGCCTCACCAGTGTGAGCCCTTTAAGCTCTGATAGATTTAACGCGCAATAAACTCGCTACACGACTGCTTTCAAAAATATAAAATCTCCAAAACACTACTCTTATTTATTTCTATATCTATTAGATAATTGAAATTCTAATGATTTTTCAATGTAAAAGTTATTCCATTTGACCTTGTGAAAATATGGTATAGATTCGGGGTGAACATTACGTCGATCGCGATCGATCGGTGGACCACTAAGACAATTTGGAGTGACCGCCTGAAGATTAGCCGTTTATAATTGTATTAGGAAATATTAAAGATTGACTGACAGTACACAGACTAAATCTTCTACTGACTATAAACATGAGTACTAACTTTGGATGAAAATGTTTTTATTTCTTAATGATTTTTGCAATGTTTGTGATAATAAATGCATCATGTATTATATTTGTGGCTATTATCATTGTTTATATTTTGCATTTTGCTTAAAACGCGTTTTTAAAAAGTGAGTTTTTCATTTTATTTACATAGGTAAGTACATTTTCCGTACTTATTAAGTTATAACATTGCTGACTTTTTCTTTACCTCACCACACCTACGACCCTAGGCAGTGGGCGCACTTGTGAATTTTTGAAAGGGGGCGCAGTGTCCGAAGGTCAAATGTCTACCATTTTTATATCCTACCCCAATCCGCTGCCAAACATATTTTTCTTTTCATTTTGTAGATTGTCGGGAATAAAGAACAGTAAGAAATAAATTATTGAACAAGTAATTAGCATGAATTAATAAAAAAAAATATTAATAGCAAATTAAATTTTTCGTACCATATACTTGGGATTATAATCGATCGAAAAAAATCATGGGCAATGGAGGAGGGTCCGGACCCGTGGACCTTCCCCCTCTTTGTGTGGGTCACTGATACTGTGTGGACCACAACACCTTGAAAAAAATTAGAAGTAGACCGTACCCTGGAAAAGTCTGCCCACCCCTGGTATAGGTTATAACACAAGAAAAAAGAACAATTGAAAATAAACGAACATCATATTGAAGTTTAACTCTCGTAAGTATCCAGGAAAAATATCCATAAGAATCGATTAGATATTAGTAGCATTTTTGCAAATGTTACGGATATCCAATTTAAGCACGCAATGGGCTCAATTCCTGACGATCACATGAAGACAAACATGTATTCTGCATTAAATTCAAAACGGATATCAAACTCGTTGTACTTGATTTATTTGTAAAACTTGGATAAAATTTCACAATTGTGTAATTATGTTAAAATGTTATAAAAAAAGTTCTGCGAAAGATTTTAAAATTTAAAAAATCGTATTTTATGCATATATTTTTAAATAAAATGCATTTTGTCTACCTTTGTGCGTTATTGTTGTTGCCAAATTTATACTTTTTAAGAGTTTCTGAAAAGATCAAAAGTTGGCAACAACGAAGCGCATGAACTGATTTAGTTGGAAACACATTGCTTTTACCGTGTGACTATGACAGCACATGAGTTTTTGAACCGATTGGCTAAAAACACGTGGTGGTTATTATGTGACTATGACGTCACATGAATTGAGTCCTTTTTTTGCATGATTGGAGAATGTATATGAAATTAAAGTATGATAATTGTGAAACATTTTTCTATCAATGTCTAAAGAACTCAAATCCACTTCAATAATTGAAGACGTTATCTAAAACGTGTAGCTTCCATAAGTTTTAAAAAAATAGAAGCAAGCTATTTCAAAATTCTTCGTATTGCATACTTGTTTTCGAGAAGCTAGTTTTTAATTCAAACTTGATATAATTCAACGGGTAATGTACTTGTTTGAAAGTTCACTACTAGTTTTGAGAGGGTCACGCTTCACGAGGCATTTTCTCTATCTCCATAACTTTAAAACGGACTAAATTGAAGGGACGTATTTTAAAAAAAATTGACTGGTCACGTGCAGTCGCCCATTTTTTACTTGCATTTTTATTTTTAATGACTATTTTTAAAAATTGTGTAGTTATATTTTTTTCCAGTTTCATGCGGGGAGTTACATGGGAGAAGCTTCCAACCAATAAAAATTCGTGTTCTTTTTAACCAGTAACTTCTTTGAAAAAATCATTCGCTGAAATATTTATATTTTTATGTGTGTAAAGTTTAAAACTTATAAGATGAACAGAGAACTTTAAAAAGTATTCCTTTTGTGTTCTATTTTACACTTTTGAGAAGTAATATATACTAACAGACAAATCTATAGTATAAAAAATTTACATTGTATTAGGAAATAGATTCATAGTTTATTTACCAATAAATTGTTAAAATTGTTTTTCTGATTTTCGCGAAAAAAACCTTACAGTGCCGAAGTTAGGAATTTTTCAGTGGGAAGCGAGGGCACGAAAGTCCACCATTCTCGTATCATACCCCAAATACCCTGCCAAGCATATTCTTTTTATTTTATCAATAGTCGGGAACAAAAACAGTAAAAAATAAATTATTGAATGTAAATAATTGGCATTAATAAAATAAATTATCGGGTTTTTTTTTATTTCTAATGGACTGCGGATTGGTGTTTTATCATTGCAGACCTCGTACATTCCCGGAATCTGTTATCTTTTTAATGCGGCACCATATAGGCAGATACCAATCGCCGCAGGTAATTTTGACATCCACTTTCCTCCGTAGAGGGAGGCACCTGAGCTCTGACGATACGAGCCTGTTCTAGGATTTAATTTTGCCGAGAGCACCCAAGCCAAACACACTCTAGGGAATATTTTACATGCCGTATAATCATACGTCATGGCCGCTGTCGATTTTTTGCATCATGAAAATCCACCGACTTGGGCCGGGGTCGAACCCGTAACCTTGGGTGCAGAAGGCCAGAGACAAACCGACCACGCCACCCAGACGGCAAAATTATTATATATAAAGAATAATAAACACACAAATTACCAGAATTACCACACACATTTTACGTACTGTATACATAAGACTGTAATCAATCACGAAAAAAAAAAGGCAATGGGGGTGGGCAGACCCCTTGGATCTCCTTTCCCCTTGTGTGCGCCACTGTAACCTTAATGCAATTCCATGGAAGTCTGTGTAAGACTATAACTGAATAAAATATTAATCTTGTACGAAATTCTGTCACTGAACTGAAAAAAGTAGCTGTACTCCAAGTGGCACGTCGTCATGAGGTTGAGGCCTTTTTAAATGTGCGGAAGACAAGAGATGGCCTTCTATCGTCGTCAAAGCGGGACGAATTCTACATGCACATAAATTTTCTTCCTGTCTTTGAACGCGCCACAGACTGAGATCTTTTGAATATCAGGAAATGTTGGTGCACCGAAACGGCCGTGTCGAGAGATTCAGCGTACCGTTGTAACATTACGTCAACCGTCCTTCGCTTTTCGTCGGCGGGAAGTATGTCCTTTGTCTTTCCTAACTTTTGAATGCAACACTTTCGGAAACGGACGATTTTTTTAGAACTTTCATGCGAATTTTATGGGGCATAAATAATTTTAGATGGCGAGCATCACCTTGTTCTTGAGATTCTTTGTTTGCCTTAGAAGCAGAGGAATTTCTTTTTCACATATCTTTTGCATGAAATTGTAAGGTGTATAATATATTATCCGAATTTCTTTTTTTTATAAACATATGATACATGTTCTAACATCCACTTTTTCATACATTGATTCATGTATAATGGTCCTCTTAAAGTAAAAAATTTTCGTAAAGTTTGTTTGAATAATGTTGAAGTTACGGTTTGACATGTTTCTGCAAGCAATTTCATGATGTAAACTTGAAAGCTTGTGGCGGTGGTAGCCTAGTGGTTATGGCCACTGATCACTCGCCTTGTAGAAGGGTCTTGTAAACGGACATTGTAAATCTGTCGAAGCTCAATATCCTCCTCCCGTTGGTGCTGTAGTTAAGAGGAGAGGATGCCAGCTCAGGTGTCGTCCTCGTCACTTGACCGAGGTTCAAATTTACGATGTCCGTCGCCAATTGCCATCGTGTTGCTTTATATTGTGATGTAAACATAATTCTCACTTCATGTAAACTTTGTTTCAATATTTTCTTTGGATGCAAGTATAGAGGTATTTTGTGATACAAATTTGCTGTGAATAGTTTTTATATGCTTTTAGTTTAATTATCCAATTAAAACTCGGAAGTCTTTCAAAATCGTGAATAGGTTAGTAATTGACTTGATGTAGATTAAACTGACAACAAATTCTGAGATAAAAAATTTAATTTGGAATGAAAGTGTATTTTTATAACTTTAAAATTATAAATTTGTTTACTAAAATTGGGAATGAAGACTTTTTTGTTTATCGATTGATAATTATGTATGTATAAAAAATGCAAAGGTTGATGTATGTCAAGCTTTTTTGTATACCAACATAGTCAAGTCTATTATTACGGGGGGGGACACTACAAGAAAATCAATCACCCTAAGGATAAAAGTGTTCTTCTAAAAATTGCAATTCTCAAAAGTGTGCAAATTACAACACAAAGGAACTCATTTTTGAAAATTCTACTCATCTTATAACATTACACGTATATTAACACTATATAAATAAAATATTTCAATGAGAGATTTTGTCAATGAAGTTATTCAAATAAATTTATGGGTTAAAATGTATATGAATTTCCATAATTTGGAAACTTTTTCCATATTTCGCATAAATTTAAAAGTATTCGAAATTTTGAAAATTGTTCTCATTAAAAGAATGCAATAAATGTGAACGGAAAAAAATTTAGTGACTGTATGACGAGCCAATTCTTTAAAGTTATTTAAATTTAGTCCCCTTTTTAACATTAAGGAGATAGAGGAAATGCTACGTGAAGTGTGTGTGTGACCCTCCACCTCTCTTCCTCTTAAAACAAATTTAGCTTGAAGTAGTGCAAATTATAAAATACAAAATTTTACTGAAATTTGTATTCGGCGAAAAAGAACTATTGAAATTCCATTATAAAAAGATTGAACTCGTATTTGTTTGTATCAATAAGCGCTTAACCATAACAAGAGTATAAGACATACGCATTTGATTTTCAAATCCATTTAACTACTTGATTTTTCGCTCAAAATTGAGGAAATTTGAAGATTTTATGCGATTTCAACAAATAAATCGACAAGCATTCTCGACTAAGATTCCAAGAATGAATATAGTTTTTTAATTTAATGGGTTTAATTTTGAATTCATTTGGAAATTTTTGCCAGCCTGAATCCATAAAAATAAAAAAGCAAAAATTTTTTCGTGCAATACAATTTTCGTCATCAAGCGTTAAATCATTCCAAGAACTTCGTCGGACTACTGGTGCAGGTCATTTTTAAGAATATTTAAAGAACCGCAAGTTATTTCTTTTGCGTGGAAAGAATTTTATCCACCATGGTTGAAAAGTTGGGGAATTTTGGGATCCTCCCATATTCAGTGAAGGCTGGCGAGAATGTAGAGAATATAAGATAGGAATATGCATTTTTTACATTTGATAATCCTTGTCAAGGAATTTGTAGGAAACATCATTTTGCGAAACCGATTGTTCATCAAGGTCTAATATTGACAAAAGGCATTTCCATTTCTATAGTGCAATTGTTTTGTTTCAATGAACGTTTACATGAGTGCGGAGGTCGTAACTCAAGTTCGTTGTTTTTGGATTACGCAATAAAAATGTTCAAATGAATATCACATTGGATTCCAAGATTAATTATATTTTTACAATTATATCTTTGTAATCATTCTTCTGAGAAACGCAAAGTTATATAAATTCTTTTGTAGAAATAAAAGCTGAAATATATAATTGAAGGGATAGTTTTGACGATAATTGTTGAAAGTTTTAAGATTGTTTAACTTATTACTAGTGTTGTAAATTCAATTTTTAGTTCGGAAGAGCTTCTTGGAAGAACTAGGAATTTTAATCAGTATTAAACTAAAAATGTATAATTCTTGAAATTAAATACAAGATCTATGAATAATGTATTTACTTGTTCAGAGTAAGACAACCTTTTATGTAAAAAAGTACAGTGAGATTGACATGCGACCAACATAAGTCACTTAATCTATGATGTATACCTTCAGCTTGCGTTAATTTTGCTGATTAAATTCAGTTTCATGGAAAAAGACATTAATATCCATCATAAATTTAAACGGTTTATTCAATCATTCATCCGACTTCTTATCAAAACGCGAGACCATGGTAGCCTAATAATCACGGACTCGTGGCCTGCATGTCATGAGTTCGAGTCTAGTACCACTGAAGGCCTGTCATGTGATGAGGCACGTTAAATCTTTCGAGATTCAAAAGTTCGGATAGGGGAGTGTCCGATCAGATGTCATCCTTGTCACTTGAACATTGTTCAAATTTACGAGGTCCCTGACGAATAGACTTCGTATTTTTTGTGCGACGTTATATTAGTAAAACTCAGACTAATGAAAACATGTATCCTTTGCCATATATATGTAACATATCGCCATACGACCATCCCCCACATACGATTTTATAATTTTGTTAAATGGTCAAGTTGACAAACATCTGTGGGCGTACTTTCCGAACTGAATGACACAATCGATCCACAAGCAGTGCGCATGTCATTTTTGCCACGTCCTTTAAAACTTTTCTCTAGCTCTAGCTACGCATATCGTCTGTCGGTAGTCTTTGCTCAGAATGCTTCCTATATCAAAATGCCTTAAAATTCTTTTAAAATTATTAATGCTGTTATTTTTAATTTTTTTTATTGCGAATATGTCGCATGAGGTCGCATTACATAACTCTATAAAATTGCCAATTTTTTATTACGAATATTTATTTGGTTAATATAAACATATATTACTTGTCTTGTAATACTAAGGAAGTTCTGGGAGAGTGCTGTAGGGTTGCTAATGGTTCTCTTATCAGAAAGCATCTTGTATTTTCCAATCCAATAAATTTTTTTTAGGCAGCACGGGATTCGGCCATTACTCTAATGTAAGTACATGTTTCTGACATAAAACAAATGGCGTTAAAACCACTCGATAGCAAGGCAACTTCGGGCCAGTAGCTATCTATGGGCTCATCGGCTGGTCGGCATCATGCATTTATCCCATGGCTGACCATATACCTGAAGGAACCCTATTATAAAAAAACCTTCCGACTTTTACCTTCGAGTAGATGTATCTTGCGACGTTAATATTCACTCACTGATTCATTCACTCTTGACTTTTGCCTCTTATAGGCTAACAACTCCAGCATTATCATCGCACATAAATTTCGTTATGCGAACTTATACGCTGTTTCAGCCGGTGCATACGGGAACGCATAAGTTAATTTAAAATTTTTCACACTTTTTATTTCTTGATTTTACTTCCGCCTGCCTCACAATATTCTAAACGCCTTAAAATTTGAGAATGTGTTTTGTTTTTCCTCAAAAATTACAATTTTAATAGCCAGTGGTCACTACCTTTTACTCATGACGAGTATACTCGTCGTGACACAAATTTCTCCAACTTCTCCATGACGAGTATACTCGTCAATCACAGTTAACTGGTTAACAGCAGCGTGCAACGGACTTCGTAATTTTGATCCATGTTCAAGTCACGAGGTTTACACTCAAGCTGAAACCTCGCTCTCCTAAACCACGATAATGTGAAGACTTGGAATCGCAATGGATTTCTCTCCTATCGTTTTTTTACTAGCATCAAGACTAGAACTTGCTACTGTAACAATACTGGTCATGTGACCATTCGCATACTGATTCCGCAATATTAAAATGTGATCTAGAGTTTTTTTTTCAATTAATGTACAAAAATATTTAAACTGAGTTATAATAGTTAAAAACTAGAAATATTTCAAATGTCAGCTTCGGTAATTAAGAAATTATGAGTGTTTCAATTTTTTAAAATATAATTATTCAGTTATGTCTAATTTGCAAGTACGCTTGTATTTGGTGTTTTAGAGCAAATACAGCATTCAAGGTTTGATCATTTTAATCCTAAAATCTTTTCGTGCATGCATACTTAGGAATACTTTCAAATATTAAAAAAATAATTGAAAAGAAGTTGAAAAACTTGATTTTATTTTTTTAAAAAAAACCTCATACCACCAAGGTAGCTTAGACACTTCTTATGAGCAATAAACTGCTTATGTCTTTGATTCCCTGAATGGCCTGGAATAATCACATGCTGTCTGTAGTTGTATCGCTACACACCTCAGAAAAGCCCATAGTGTCCACTCTGGCTGTCAAGTGAGTAGCTGTGCGTAAACAGCTATATTTGAATAACAGGTAGTCTCTTGATTTCTCCTGCTTAAGTAAAGGTATTTTTAAAAAGCATTGAAGCGAGACATCATGAAGGTCACCTTCTGTTATGAATTGCTTATCAAGTAATATTGGACGCTGTATGCCTTTGGTCAATACTGTTCAACTCGCCATGATTGCCTTCTGTTTTAACGACTGAATGATTCTTCACTCCTTCGAATACTAAGTGGTTACATTCTTGTTCCCTGATGTCATTGTCTGCAGTTGCAAGAGTTCGTTGGGCTGATGAATGGAATTTCCAACAGTAGGTGCATTTTGTTAGATTCAGATTCAAGAATTTTGTACTGATTGTTGTGAATGGATTTTTGTTAAGCTTTGAACTTGAACGCAGTCCTTCACTAGGAGTTTTCCCCTGATAGATAAACAATGAATGTCATTAGTATCAATACCTTTATAATAAGTACGATGGAGGACTGAAGGATACACGAGAACTTTCTTCGAACATATGAAAAAGCAAAGGTGTATTTAAATAAACTAACCTTATTCAAAAAAAAAATTAACGTCGTGTGTAGCCTCCTGCATTTATAATTTAAAAATTGTATACTTAATTTAACTGATTTTGTCTTGATCTTTGTTTAGCTCCCGTATGCTTGCCTCTTTTGAGACCGCCGTAGCCTGGTGGTCATGGTCATGGACTCGCGTTCGGTATTGTCGAGTCGACGGTTCGAGTCCTGATGCCAATGAAGATCCGTCGTCTAGAAGAACTGATGCATGTTGAATCTGTCTCAAAGCCCTCACTAGGGCATGGTGTGGAAATTAAGAGACTGGAATGCTAATTTAAGTATCGTCCTCGTCACTTGACCGTGGTTTAAATTACGAGTTTCGTCGTCAGTAGCCTACGTAAAACTTTCGAGTGCACCATTAATAAACACTTTTCAACTTCAAGTCTTCATTTTAAAAAAATTTAAACATTTTAAAGAATGAGTTAGCCTCTCAGATTGTTATTTAAATAAAATGTTTTTAGAAGAAATAACTTTTTAAATTGAATTTTTTTGTTAGTAAACTTTTTATTATATACTGATTTTGATCTACATTCAGGGGTTTCAATGCATATTAGCTTAAAAATAGTTTATTTTGTTTTGCAATCATTATCAACACAATTCCAAAATCATTCCGATTTTTTTTAAAAAAAATAAAGATGAATACATAAAGAATGATGCTGCAATATCATAATTGTATTAATTTTTATTTAATTTTACTAAAATATTCAAATTTAAACTAAATTAATATCGGTTGTGGTTACTTCACTAAATAAATTTCACATTAAAACGACCTACTTAAAAATAGACTTCTGAAGTTACAAAAAATTCATTTGTTACATTAAATACCATAAATCAAAATGGCTTATATATAGTAGCGCAATATCAATTCAATTTCTCTGGAGACAAGTTCTCGCTGTGCGTCAGATTCCGTCATCATGAAGACATACGAAAACAGCACAATCCTTTGAAGTAATTATTAAATATAAGCACGATATCCATTTACGCTATCATCTTGAATTCCCTTGCTAGAGATTTAACACGTAGCAATAATTAAACACAACTCACAATTTGTTTGTAAATCATTACAAACAATATAATAAATATTATGATCGAAGAATTTGTCAAGCAGAATCTTGGGGAGGGGGGGGAACTAATGTTATGTATTAAATTAATGTTGACTACGAACTGTCAGATGTTTGTATTAAAAAAATAAAAGGAAATATAATTTAAATAGTTCTTTAGACAAGGCTTATTCTGTTGAAATGCAACTTTCAGTTTCTGCAACCATCTTCCCATGACGGTTAAAGATGACCGAGAATTCAACTGTTTTCTTTGAAAGTGGTGCAAGTCCATAATTGACAAAAAGTTTGTATAGATTGCATTCAATGTTATAATTAACTATGAGCTTTTCATCTATGAACTGTTCCCCAAAAATTCCTTCAAAATTTTCATTATTTTGTCTGTATAAATTTGCGTAGTTTATGAAATTACGAATATAATTACTTTAAAAATGACAAATATTTCCATACAAGGGTCATTCTGAAATTATAGATGCACACCTAGGTTTTTAAATACGTTACTTACGAAATTTTAGGAGTGTTCAAAGTAGTCTCTTCGAGCATCAATGCTTTTTTTGCGAACGAATTTTCCACAGATTAAATGCATCAAACCATTCATTTCTTAGAATTGAGGGGGAAAAGCATTTATAGCCACATATTCTGAATGAAAACTACGTCTACGCAAGTTATTTTTTAGATTAAAAAATAACCAAAAGTCATACACGTAGCTAGATACGTAGAATGAGGTAGATGTTCTATCACTTTAATTTGTTTCTGTTTAAGAAACTAAACTGTTAATCCGGCTGTTGGGAAGATGCATAGTCATGTGGTAAATCATTTGTCCCCTAACATTCCCTTCTTAGAGAATTTCTGGAAGGCATTTAGTGGTATACCGATTTGCTGTTGCTTTCTTCTGTCCTTTCAACTTGATGACTTTGACCAATCCAGTACTTGAAGAAAATGGCATACATTACTTTTTCATTGCTCATTGCCTTTTCACTATTGTCGGCGTGAGATCATCTTCAAAGACCCATACTTTGCTTTCTTGACGTGTTGGAACGTTAAAAAACAGCATGTACGTTTCATCACTCGTTACACTTTTAGAAATGTTGCAGTGGCCCCATCACATTTAGCAATTTAATTGATTTTTTTAATGATTCTGACACGCTCATCTTTTTAGTGTTTAGATTATAGGGAACCCAACGGTAAACTTTTTTCATAAGCAACTCTTTATGAATAATTTTGTGTATGGCTGCGGATCCAATGTTAAGTTCCTTCTGTATCCTTACAGCGAAAATCATCCATTAACATTTTTCGTATGACCGACACATTATCCGGGATTACAGCCGACCGCGGCCTTCCTGTGTGTTCTTCATCCTGAAGAGAACTGCTACCTCTCTCTCTCTCTGCAAAGTTCTTTAAACCATCTGAATACAGTAGCACAAACTGGAGATACGTCACCAATTGCAGCTGTTGGAAGCATTCGTATCGATCTCGCTTCAAAATCATAGAATATCATAGCACGATAACGCTCTCTCTCTCTCTTTTGTCTAAAATTTATTCTAAGTAGAACAACTTGAAGTAAGTCAGTAAAAAATTGTCTGACGTGTTACAATACTTTGTATTTTCATATTTAACCAGTTTTTTTTGTAATTTGTCTGCGCGCATCTCAAATTTCAGTTACCCTTGTATAATATAAAATAGACTTTCACCACTTTCAAAGAAAACAGCTCAATTATTAAAACAGCTTAACATAAATTTAATGAGGGCTTTCTAGGATAATTTTTTGATAATGTTAAACTGAAAAGCGAGAGGTCGCAGGCAGGAGAATGATTCAAAATTACAGCGATTTTTAAGCTTTAAGTATATGTACATAACTTTAATGAGATGGCAGCGTGCGAGTTCTATGATAATAAAGATGAAGCGTGGGAATTTAACAAAGGTTTTGCGTAGCTGCATACGTCTAGCGTAATTTTTTGTTTTTCCATTAAGTAAAAATTATAACGGAACTATCTTTGTATCTTTCCATTTGAAATTGCAATCTCTTCATAATGGATAATTTGAATAGGCATCTAAAATTAAATTTTTCCCCTTACTCTGTCGAATTCCCTCCCTCCCAACTTATGTACTTTTTCCGTTGATAAAATTACTTGCTCTCTGATCAGTAGAAGTATTAACATTATAAAAACTACCTACCTGGCCCAGGAATAAGAACAGATAAAGATCTTGGATTTATTACTTTTAATACGCAACTTCTCTTCCGCCTAGATGTAGACGAGAATCGTGAATCAATTTAATGAGCTTTTGTATAATTTCTTTGCGGGTTAAAATAAATTTTTTAAATGAATAGTCGTGAGTTGAAGTGGAATATGCGCGCCTCATTCTTAAGACTCACAACTAGAGTTTCGCAATTAGATCTATCGTCAGAATTTCGTGGAAGTGTGAGGTCAAATTCCTGCAAACAGCAGTCACTACTGAAACCGGTATACCTGCTGAACTTAGGTGATATGTCAGCTGGAGGAAAGTCTTGATCGCCCTTAGCTACCACCTCTTGGGGGAGCCCCATTACTAATGCTTCTCTGCATGCAATCATTTCACTGTGAACTTGCCGAAATGCTTGCTCTGTTTTTTTCTTAAAAAAAAAAAAAACGGGAAGTCTGCCTATTTTTCTTACCTTTTCATAACTCCGATTCGTTCCATTATTCTCATGGCTCACTAAAATGTTAAGCAACCATTTTTTGATTCTGGAAATTTTATAATTGGAAAATATGTAGTTCTTTGTATTTCAATTCTTTAAAATTGAAATTCGTGTATATAAAGATTTTGGAGTAGTTTGGCTATGAAATTTGGCTGTGTGTATGTTTGAATCCCTATTTTATTGGCGAGTTTCATGCAAAATAATAATAAATACTAGATTGAATCTTGTCGAAAGTTCGCTTGTCGTGGAAGTCTGGGAAAACTACGTACCGGATAGTTCAAATTTCGTTTAGGTGACTTCTCTTTAAACTGTTTATAGTTCAAAATTATAGGATTAATCAAGCATTAATAGCCTAACAGTCTATTGAACATGTTGAATTTGTGACCTTAATATTAATCCTACGATCGGTACTAAAATTGAGGTCACAATAACTTTAGCAATATAAGATTGGACTTTGATAGAGAAAAAAAAATGTCTGAAATATATTAAAGTTTAGGAATATTATTAAAGTTTGTTAAGATATTATACTTTTATCATTACTGATAAAAAGTAAAGATTACATTTTGATGAAATTGAACAGAAAATGAGAAACTGAACCTTTCAAAATTAAATGTACATGCAATTGTATTCTTCCATAGAAAATTTTGAAAAATTGGAAAAGTAACTCTTCAGCCATTCTCTTTTGTTTTAACTGCTTCCAAACGACGAGGCAATGAATCTACAAGATTTTTAGCTGTTTCACAAGTAGCCATAAATAGCTAACAATCGAGCACATTATAGTCAAGGGATTGTGGTGTTTTCAGTTGACGACTGTGTATTCAGTCACTCTTACTAATGTGTTTATTTGACGTAGACGATTGTATAGTAGTCACTTTTACGGTAAGATAATTTATGTTTAATGTCATGCTAAAAAAAGTTTGATTCCAATTTTTTTAACACTCCTACACATTTTCTGATATACAACAGTCTGTCCATTATTTCATCTATAAGTGCAAGTTTTACAACCTCTGTAGCTGATATACACCTCCAGACCTTTACTAATCCTCCTCCATATTTTGGGGTTAATTGTACAGTATTTGTTACATCACGCCCTTTGACCTTCAACAGTGACAAAAATATCAATTTGCATTCGTCATAAAATACCTTCACTAAAACTGTCCCGACCTTAAAAATGTGTTGTTTTCCAAATTTTAGTCTGTTATTAATAATGGCTTTTTTAGTGATTTTTGCCATCGGATAAAATTTTTCTGAGAAGTCTATCATTAGTTTTTTAAAAAAAACGGACTTTTTCGAAGTCGTCTTCATTGTTGTCTCCCGACTATTCACCCACTCTCCCAATGCATATTGAAATAATACAAATTTAAAATTGAAAAAACCGTTGATGCTTTGTCTGATACTGTCTGCTTGCTTTAAAATTTTTTTTAATTGTACTGTTTTAAAAAAGCTATTTTAAAAGTTGTTATAAATGGATGAAATCATACTATATCAAGACGCGTAGAAAAAAAATCTAAAACATTCTGTATTTAATGTTTTTTTTAATACCAGAACAATTTTTCATTACAAAAGCAAAATCTCAATTTTCGAAGTAACTGTAATTTCCCTTTTTATCTTCTGTTAACTGTCTATGGTATCCATTTGAACCCAGTAAAAAATTTACGAAAGAGTTAAAAAATAATGAGAATTTATGTGAAATTGTTTGCATATTTTCTCTTAATAAATATTTATATATATTTTTTACAGATGCGAGATCTTAAAAAATAATTAGAATAGACATGTTTTTGTAGAATATCGGAAGAAAAATGCAGGTTTTATAAAGATTCCGTATATTTTTTGCTTTTTCAGATGCATTTTTTAATTGCATTATCTGAGTGGTTTTGGTTGTGAACTCGAGGCCAGCGTTTTAAGTCAAGATCCTAGGTTCGAAACTTAATTACTCTAAAGACCCTTTGTGTGTTTATGGGGCCTATGTACGCATATCGTTCATCAACAATTTTTTGGCGATAAATTTTTATCTCTTGTTACTTTTAAACATGCATTAACAAACGATCCATCTTTCTGATACATTTTACTATGTTCAAGTAAATGCAAAAGAGTTGAGAACGAATTCCACAAATGGCTGGCAGATGGAATTCTTATGATAGCGAGTTTCAAGAACAGCCATTAAAATAGCTTGGTTTTGAAGTTATCTGGAAAAAAAAACAGTGAGAGATCCTCAAATATTGAGGAATACCGACTTCAGTGTCGTCCTGGTCAGTTGATCATAAATAAAAATTACAAAGATCGTACATCTTAAGTCTGTGTATAACTCTAGAGAGATGTTTTAGTTTGGCTTTCAAATCAACGAGATTGCCACAAAATCTTTGTAGTTTTAATGCAAAACTGAATCAAAACATTCCTGTAAAAATCGTACTTTTCTATGAAGACGAAAAATTCAAAATGACTTTAGGTATTCTATAATTTTGCAAATTATATTGTGAAAATTCTACCAATGGGGGAAAATGTCAATTCTCTGTGTTTCAAACACCCTTAGTTCTTAAATAAATTGACAATAAATAATATTTCAATTCAAAAAGTTTTACCTTCTAAAACGGTCTATATTTATTTCTTGTCTTAATATATTTGTGAATTCAAAGGTGTTAATCTTTGACCTATTTAACCGATTAAATTTAAATGATTGTTATCGCAAATGAGTCGCAGAAAATTTATCTCCAATAATTATTTTCCCTTTGTACTATGAGTCGACATTTGTATTATGCTTTAAGAAGGTCCTTGTGTGTTTAGCGCAAACCTACACAAAACTGTTCCGCCCTGTCTAACGAAGAATGAGTATTTACAACGCCTTATACGTTTGACAAAAATATCAGTTGGAATAACATAGTTTGTGCGTAAAACTCTTTTAGATTCTCCATATGAAATTCATATAAAAAATTTTCAATCGTTTATTTTTGTCCATGTCTACAAGATTTAAATAAATGTGGTTCGTATTTCGAGAATTGGCATCAATGTCATAAAACGTCATTTATAAATACAGCTAAATTTAGTTTCTGTGTGAACAAAAACGGAACCTTTTTGTTTTGCAACAGTCGAAATACGCGCTACCTTATTGATTACACAAACAACTAGCTGCTCGAAAGCACATACATATCAGTTTCACTTATTGCATACCCGATTGCATCTCCCATCGTCCTATTACATCACTAATAAAAAAATATATGCTTACAATCATTAGTTAATATCAATAGAGATCATATGAGCGCAATTTCAAGCTTTTTCTTTTTTATTTAACCCTTTCATTTTCTTCAGTTTCGCAATTATTTTAACTTTGGACACCAAGAGTACATTGCAACTCAAATACTGTGTGAAACGAAATTCTATGAAACAATGGGAGGAAATTTTGATCGGAGAATGCTCTTGAATAAAGTGTATAGGTGGGGAACGCGCGGTCTAGAGACTGCATCTGGTCTTCATCAGTAACTTGTGCAGTCTTCACAGAAGATAGATCTTGTGTTGATGTTCACTTATTTATAGATAACGAAAACTTGAAACTGGAATTTTTTAAAGAGAAATGTCAATTTAAACGCGTCGTTTTTGTCACTTGTCCATTTGAAATTAATTACTTCAGTCATGAGTAACCCTTTTTCTCTTGTACAACGTTCATTTAAAATTTCTTTTCTATTAAAAGTAGTTATGAGGTATAAATAAAGACAGGAACTGTTGAATTTAAAATTAAATTGAATTACAGTTCTTACCACTATGGGATTGAGCTGTGATGGGATAAATTTCTTGGGAATGAGTCGGAAAAATGTTTGGCAAACCGATCTAATTTGTAATAAAAATATTGATAGAACAGTATCTTGAGAATTATTTAATGCTAATGCGAGGAAGGAAAATTTACGTCAGCATTTATTTTTCAATTCAGCTGATATATACGCAAAATAAATACTTTACTCTTATTTGTTATATTTATTTAAATTTTAATAGTTTTCTGTTTGTCAAAGCGGGTTTCCCTTTTTCACACTTGTTGAAACTTAAAAAAATTTACAGTAAATGCTTACAATTTTATATTGCACATGGAAATAATTAAATATCTTTGCTATTTAAAAAAAAACATTGGTACTGAAAATTCGTATATTGCTTTAAAACCTGTAATGGATCACAAACAGCTCACTTTTGATCCAAGATGAGTGACATGATTTCAAATGCCATCGATGGTATTTGACTATGATTCCAAAATGCGAAATTCTTTCCCAAATAGTAGTAATCTCCCTGTGTAAAAAGGTTGATGCACATCAAATCTGTCGAGGCTTGAAGTCCTCTCGGTCGTGTGGTGTGGAAATGTGGAGACTAGAGTGTCATCTCGGGTAAGTCATCCTCGTCACTTGACAGTGTCTCAATCATTAAGTCCATCATCAACAGTCATGTTGCTCCAAAGTAATACTTTATTAAATCAGCTTTCACCAATAGTCTTATCAAATTTCTCTTTCCACGTTAAAACATCTAAAAAAAAGAAAAATCGAGCCTTACAGTAGTCGCATACGATGTGTAACATCTGAAATGTTACCGTGGTAAATTCGCAATAGCAACTTAAATCCTGAAAAAAATGAATTGAGTATGATTGTAAATAATTTTCTACGGAATAATTATCTTTAATGAAAATTTTATTTAATTAACACAAGGAGTAATGCAATTTTTTATCAAAAATATTTATTCTTGTTTAATTTGGGGAAGAGCGGTAATGATAATTTATGATAACTAAAATATGACATATATACTTGTGTTTTCAAAGTATTTAAAAACCGTTGAAAAATAGCGTCAATAGCAGTACCACTGTTAGTTGTCGAAACATTTCGATTTGTGTTCATTTCGAGCTTGAGTTCATTCAAAAAAGCTATGAGTGGCTCGGCTTCTGGAAAACTGAAGTTAACTTTAAAATCACCACTCAAAATCATGGGAAGCGAGTGATATTTTTTTTAAAAAAAGAGCAGAACCACCTTCGGTATATGGTAAAAGTAAAAAATGCAGGAAATCTTTAATTTTTTGAACCGTTTGATTCGGAGAAATGTATACGACCACCGAAATCACTGTTTGTCCATTTTCAAATAAGCATTCTGCCGCACATATGTCCCCAATATCTTGACTAACAATACCCAGTCCACTTGTTTGACGATAAGTAATATCCATATGTCCAGCCACAAAATGCGAGTTCTGTTTACGATAGATCGCAACACCAGCTGCTCTGTGGCCCGGTCGTTTAAATTGTACGCAGCAATCGAAGTCGGGTATCAAACACGTTCGTCATTGTCTAACCACGACTCTGCCTAAAGGACTTAGCTTCTCTGATCCTAAAGTGAAAAAAAAACAAAGATCCCACGGCCTAGACCGCAGGGGGTGGGGGATGGGGTGAAGCCCCTCCCGAATGAAGGAGAAAAACAGAACTTCACTGAATAGCGCGCGCTTCCCCAACTTCCTGTTACGCATTTCCGTCCCTTTTCACGAAATCACTCCCACAATTCTCCAGCAATCGAGAGGAAAGATGTTACACATCAAAAATCAAATGTAGCCGTAATATAATCGGCCTCGAGGGTAATTCTAGAACCGGATACCAAATGAAGTAAATTTTCGAAAGTGAAGAGTTCACACGAATATAACTCTCAAAAATAAGCACATAGATTTTCCACATTCTACCTTGGTTTTTAACTTGAGGTTAATTTCCAAGAAAACACTCTCCATCTCTTCACTTCGAATCACGAATTCAAATCTTCTAGTTGCCAAGATCTAAATGACCAGTACATGTGTGAATGTTACTTTTGAAAAAGTTAAAATGTGTTTTACTTGTGCAAATAATACATCATCCGATCTTATTTCCAAAAATAAACTTCCCGTTATCGAAACCAGTTACCTCAAAATTCTAATTACACAATTCATTTCTTGTTACAACTCATTCAATCTCCTCGAATCACGATATTTCTGGATTGTAACATCTGCGAGGTTGCGTTTCTTTACTCGCTCATCCGTTTCTCTCGGAACCAGTTTTACTCTTGGCCATGCTTCATTTCCTGTCTGTCCCGTCCACTCATGCGGTTCGCCCTACCATCTTTTCCCCTGCTTTCTCCAGACTGGACATTCTGCAGTGAACTAGGTCCTGGCGAAAAGCCTCCAGGGAGGATTTTTTTATCGAACGTTAATTTCATTCACATAAGCAATCGTACATGACCATTCGAGTGAAGAGGATTTTGTTCGAAGTTCGTTCTCTCTGCAGATTAGCGAATCTGGAGCATTGACTGGTTGATGCCAAATTTAATAACAAAATGTTTGTGGTTTTCCGCAATTGAAAGGTACTTGGTAATGAAATTCGGTGAATATTTTGTACTTATTATAGTTTGATTATCTTCAGTTGATTGCCCTAGTTATTAAACTCCAAGACTTTGAGATACTTATCCTCAACACCAACTGCGATTTGGGAAGTGAATTTTGAAACTGTCGTTATCAATGAATAATGTAAGCAAGACTCTTTATATGTAACTAGCTGGTGTACCCGTTCTCGAACGAAATTAAACAGTATAGATTGAAGGATGAAGAAGTTTTAAATGAGTTAATTATAGGTGAATTGCAAATTAAACAAAGAAAAGGTATTTTGGTGCATATCTCAGCTGAATAAAGAAAAACCATATTTGCTAAAAGGATTTTTTTTACTTATAGCGCTTCGTAACGCTATTGTTGGTCGATTTTTGAAAACACCTTCCTGAGCTGATCTTTGCTGAACAAAATTACATATGTTACAAATTTTGCGTAATTAATGCTTAAAATGGTATAAATAATTTATATCCCGATGTGTTATATGCTAATATTACTTTGCTGTACTTATTTTATATTAAAATTGCAATATTCGCAACCAACGCCACTCCTTGTATTAGGATGGCGATTCAATGGAAACATAGCGAAATGGGGTTGGCGATAGAGCCAAGTTGGCAACTCAGCGATTGATTGAATGGTACAGAAGGTGATATGCTGTAGCGCCACCTGGTGGGGAGCTGCAACAAAGAGGATTGCTCAAAAACCTTCTCCACAAAGATAATTTTCAGTGATAGGTTGAACGGTGTTGGATTGAAGCGAAGCAATATATACAAACGTGTCCATTTTTATATATACCGATTACTTAATCTGAGAGGATTAGTGTTGTTCAATATTCTAAGGGGTAATCGAAATCAATCAATGAAGACTTGTTGCTTTCATCCATTATTAGTGAATGTGGCTAATTTTGAAACTTTTTTTTTCTGTACAACCGTGACAGCAGCCTAGTGGTCATCGTCACAAGCTCGAGGCCGGTGTGTTACGAATTCGAGTCCTAGTGCCTCTGAAGATATTCGTGCAGAGGGATTGATGCATGTTAAGTAAAACCAGCTATAATTGATATTCAAAGTGGTGTGATAGTTTAGAGAGGCGTGCCAGCTCAAGTGTCTTGCTTTATAGTGCATCGTTTTGATAAGCACTCGCTCTAATGGCGATAGTCGAATGGATATGATTACAATCTTGTGGTCGGCATTGTTTTTGTTGTCTAAGTTTCGAGTCCTGATGCCATTAAAAACTTTTGATGTAGATTTAACGGTAATAAGCCCCTCTGTCAAAGCTCAAAATCCTTATGTTGGTGGGGAGTGGAAGTTTGAACAGAGGGGTGCCAGATAGCTTGGGTACTATCCTTGTCATTTAACCTTAGTTCAGAATTGTGATGGTTATTAATGGTCCTAATGTGTCCGAGGAAAATGGTTAGCCATGGTAGCCTAGTGGTGAAGGTCAGACTCGTGGCTGGCGTGTAGGGAGTTCGAGCCTTATTGCAACTAAAGATCTGTTGCGTAGAGGGGTTGATGCACACTAGATCTGTCGAGGTCCTTCCGTTGGCACAGTTTGGTATCGGAGAGGGGATGCCAGATCAGGTGTCAGGTTCGTCCCTTGAACATAATTCAAAATTACGAGGTTCCTCACCAATTTGCCTTAAAGTTGCTTTATAGCAGTAAACACCCCTCCCCCCTGCAGCAATTAGTCGAATGGATATGATCACAATCATGTTCGGCTTTGTTTCTATTTAGTCTCGGTCTGTCCTGATGGCATTCAAAAATTTGTGTAGCGGGGCTGCTGACCTTTAAATCAATCAAGGTTCAAAATCCTCTCTGGGGTGGGGAGTGACAGTTCGGAAAGAGTGCCAGCTCCGGTACCATCCTTGTCTCTTAACTATTGTTCAGAATTATGAGATCCGTAATGAATAGTTCTCGTGTAACTTCGAAAAGCGACGTTATTTAACTATAAATCAGTTCATACATAAATCATTCGAGTTGAGTGGGGAGGTTGTAATGATGTTTATGTCCTAAGAAAATGAAATGTCAACCCATGGGCTATTGGGGTTGACTAGAACAGTTTGAGGTTTATCAACTTGAACCAAACCAAAGATCACCGGCAAATCTTTTTATAAAATATGATATATCGTTATACATTTTTCTTAAACCACAGCTTAGTTATTAAGACCGCAAGAATGCAAGACCGTCTCCCTAAGGCTTAATGGCGTTCGGATTACCTATTCAAAGTTCTTTAGTCATCTGAATATTCCAAGTTGAAAAAGTACCACAGGAAATCGTGTTTCGAAATCACTGAAAAGAATATAAACAGCAGGGACTGTTTTGAGGAAATGAAGTCGCAGGCTTTTGACCCAGCATTTAATTCAAAGAAAAAGACTGCGCAATTAAAAGTCGTTTACCTTTCGTCTTGTTAAGGTCAAGACAAACTAGAATATTTTCGTTCTTGAACATAACTATGAATATTTATAGATAAGTTTAACTATAATCGCAAGGAAATATCGCCGCTGGAAATAATTCCATTGCGTTTATTAATGCAGTTGAAAATCTGTAAATCTTTATAAATTGAAGTTTCGCTTGTAGAAATCATCGGAATACACTGTAAAATGTTAATTTCATGTATTTGAAAATCAGCATGAAGGTAAACATGCAGAACATTCTATATCGATATACTTTGATAATTTTTAATCATTTTTACGTACCTCACACACACCGGATTCTTTCTTCAATAACCTGCAGCTCGTGGTAATTTTAAACTGCTTTAACTGTTTCTTAGTGTTTTTGCACTATTTGAAGGGATAAATTGTCAAAACTTGCTTCAAATTGTAATTAATGCTACTTTTGTTGTCAAAAATTTTGCCTTAAGGAAATTTCAATAAACATTCAAACTGCTCTAAGCTGACTTCGCGTTTCCCCCTCCCCTAATATGTAATTCAATTTCAAAAGGTGGCTTAGCGTAACCTGTGAACATTAGTTTTGAGTCAGCTTATAAATAATCAAAGATTATCTGTAATCTATAGAGCTGAATCTACAGTTAATCTCTCTCTCAAAACTAATCTGTAGTCTATTGAATTTGTATATCTACATTAATTCGTTCTTTCATAGAATATCGATTATATAAAAATCATAAATCTCTCGCCAAGAAACATCCACATTCTTTTTCACTGAAATAATGCTGGCTGCGTAGCCTAGGGATCAAGGACTTGTGGCAGGCATGTCATGAATTCGAACCCTTGTGCTACTCGTCGTGTAGAGAAGCTGATGCCCATTAAATCTGTCTTGGCTCAAAGTTGTGCTGTTGGCGTGGTGTAGAAGTTTGGAGAGGTGATGTCAGCTCGGGTGTCATCCTCGACACTTGAACGTGGTTCAAAATTTCGAGGTCCATTGCCAATAGCCCTCGTGTTGCTTTATAGTGGGACGTTAATACTTTCGTCCTGGTGCCACCATGTAGAGTGATGCACGTTCAATTTATCCAAGCTTAAAATTATGTTGATATGGTGTGGAAATTCGGAGAATTTCTCGCTTGTTCAAATGTCGTTATTGTCCCTTGATCGTGGTTCACAATTACGAGGTCCGTTACCAATATTCCTCGTGTTGATTCGGAGCGTGACGTTAATAATCAATGCATCCCCTGGAGGCGCCACAGATCCATTTGTATTTTTAAATTTCTTCCTTGTCATATAATTATCCATTCCCGGCTTTTTCCGAGCTGAGATCTGGCAGGCGAAACGTCCATTTTGGCTCAACCCGAGTGAAGTTCGTGCACAGTGAAAACTTACACTGCACAGTCGGTTTTTTCCGAATTATTTCACATGTGCTTTTTATGGTATCGAATGCATTTGCTTACTTTTCTAAGCAAGCATAAAAAAAATTGATATTTTTTAAATTCCTAATCTTGAAATAAAAGGAGCTTGGAAGGGGTTAATTCTAATTGCTGTCTTTTTGTTTTACCTCTTAAGGTATCCGACTTCTTACAACTTTTTTTTTAAAAAAAAGGAGATATGGGGATTTTTTGTGTGGGTTTTAGATTTGTTTAGTACATTTTAAGAAAAATATGCTAAAATTAAGATAAAAGGGAAATTATTACTAAAATGGAAAAAATGGGTAAAAATTTACAAAAAATAACATAAACGGGACCCATTCTGTACCAAAAGTGAATGAACAAATTTTCATTTTTTCAATTCTGACGTTTTGCTATGCTGTTAATTTTTTAAATGATCTTCAGGATAAGAGGTTTTAATTTTTACAGAAACTAGAGTACTTTTTCTTCGTTATATGAAATTACTTAAAATATATATATAAGGGACTGCAAATTTTGTAATAAAGCAGTGATTGATAAATCTGAAGGTTAAAACACTTCTACTATTATACAGAACATACACACAAAAATTCGGTTAATTATTTTGAAAGCTTTTTTAGCAATCGCTGTCACCGTTTGAGTATTTAAAAAAAAACTCATTTCGAGTAAAACGCGTTTTAAAGTATGGCATCTGCTTTTTCTAAAACAATTGTAGTTTTTGTTCTAGTGAACGGAAAATAATAAACTTCATTTTTTAATGAAGCTAATAAGATGGCCTATAAAATAAATCTTCAAAAAAATTGGCCAATTTTTGGCAAAATTCACAATTTTAGGGTAGTCGGATACCTTACGATCAGATATACATTGGTACTATCTTACACTTGGTTACTAGAACATTGATAAGTGCCAAATATATGTGACTTTGACGCCAGTAAAAAAAGCCTATTTTTACGTCTACAAATTATTGAAGTTCATTTTTATTGAAGATAGCTCCTTTTCTAAGCAAAGAAAGGAAAGTAATGCATAAAATTGAATAAAACGTGATTCACACCTACTTCCGTGACAATAAACTCTTACCAGCTTCTGACAGTTGTCATATTTTTGCATGACTTCAACGGTTACTGTAGTTATACCTGCGGTTTTTTTTTATACGAATTCTTGAGGATTACACAAAAGAATGTTGCTTTCGTGCCTCATTCGGTCACGTCCTTAGAAGTTCCAAAGAATACAAATCACTCTGTTATGGGCATTGCCTCAGAGGATGTGGTAGAGTGAGTTGTGCGCAAATGTTTGATCGCTACCGCATCTCTAAAAATATGCATAAAAACTGTCTTTGCCAGTGTTTCGAATTCTAAGGATTCTAAACTTGAGAAACATTTTGAGATGGGGAAAATGTCTCAATATTTAGAATAAGTTAATACTGTTTTTTTAACTCATTTATTTAATGTGTGTTCTGAAACTTTTGCAATGTTTTTTAAAAAAAATATGCTGTTTTAACACCCTTTTATAAGTTTCACTTGTATGTAACGGAATCTTTGAACTCAATTTTTACCCACTTTAAAAGGTCAGATTAACTCGAAATTTTGCTCAATTGTCCAGGACCGATGACAATACAATAATTTAATAATTTTGTTCCATTGTCCTGATCAGGATTAAAAATTTCTCATTTTCAGATCCCATCCCGCATCTGGCGACTAATTTCAGATCCCATTTTTAGATTTGGCGACTAAAATATTAAGTTACAACTTAGTTCAATTAACTATAAAAGGGTATTTTTTAGTTTTTAAAACTATAATTCATTATTTACATTATCCGGTAAAATTGAATATAAATTTAAATACAGAAGTAAGAGCAAGTGCGTAGCTACTGCCATATCAGCTGTATCAATGATACGGGGCCCTGAAGCTCTGGGGGCCCCAAAACTCATAAGCAAAAATCGCATAATGTTAAGGGACCACGAGTAAGGGCCCCCAAGGATTGACACAGGCCCACTCAAGACTCGCTAAGACACAGAGTAAGAAATACATTTTTTCGGTGAGAATGGGTAAATTTCGACCAGATTGCATTATCAATGTTTGATAATTTTTCAATCTGAAAAATATACGGAATTTGCATTTTATCGATCCTTAGTTTGTGTAATCCTGTCTTACAATGGGTGAAGGCAGCGAGAAAGGAATGGAATTGAAATTATTAATTTCAAAGGGAAGGGGGTAAATAATATAAAACTTTATAAATCTAGAATAATTAAGACTCTGAATAAACAATCTATAACGTGTCAAGGTATATAGCTAAATACTCTTTACAGTTAAAAGAAAACGCGTGCTTTGAAATAAGGCAAAGCAAAATGATAAACATTGATTTGCATTTATTATGCATTTAAAGTGCTTATGTGTTATACTTTGGCTCGAAAAAAATACTTGGAGCATGATGATTCAGATAATCCTCGTTGGCCACTCACGACACACACACTGACTTAAAGAGACGACTGATCATTTGTTTTCCTTTAGCGTAAATCTCTTAAACAATGTGAACTGACGCAAATGCCTGAAGTATTTGTAATATCCCAAATGACGCATATATGCATCTCATTCTTTATAAACAGAGCCAAATATCCTTATTAATCATTTTGAGAAAAGGAATTTTAGAAAATAAAAATCATTGTTGCTCAGAAATCGATTCTTTTTTAATTCCTAGAAGTTGATTTATTTTTATTAAACAAAAAGTTGAATTATTTTTAATGTTTATATTCAATTTTTTTGGGAAGGGCGAGGCTCAAATAATCCCACCATACCACATGGGTCCATTACCGTAATTATTAAAAACACATTTATGGGTGGTTTAAAAATTGTCCCCGCAATGCATATTTACAAATAAAAAAAGGTGGGATACTTTTCATATATATCGCTGCACCTCAAAGAATTAATGAGGCAGCTGTGCCCTTTGTCTTAAAAATGAAAAATGATACCTTGGATGAATATTTGACACCACCGAATTTCGAATTTGTAAGAACTTCTACTTGCGTAATATTTAATTATGTTGACTCCAAATGAGGTCGAGAAGCTCAGCCTGTATATGTCGCATCTTTCTTATCAACTGAGAGCAGCAATTTCGCTTGATTACTGTACGTATCTAATTTGTAGAAGCCAAAGGTAAACGTCAACTTCAAAAAAAAAAAACGACCTTCACGAATCGGTTGCGATTGTATTTTGCTTGCCATTGGAAACAAATTTATCGCTCCCGTCAAGCAAAACAGCATTTTGTTGATTGAAAGTCATCCACTGTAAAGGGCGATTGCTGACTTCAGTCTTTCAGTGAATATGAAATCCAAACAGCAAGCGAATAAGGCGCCTTGGAGAACGTTCTTATTCAAGAGAAGCTACAGGCAAATAAGAAAAGTATTTTGTTTATTACAGCGACAATGAACTACGTAAGATCGCTATGAATGACATAGTAGCTGAAGGTCTTTTCATACCTAGATGCTTTTTTTTTGTATTAGAAAGTTAAACTATTTTTTTAATGTTAAGTATACTAAATTCAAATACTGTTGTAGAGCTCAATTTTTTTTAAATATATAGATGACGGTTCCTTTAATTTATCCGCAATAATAAAGTTTTAAAGATGTACAAATACAGAATACATTTTCAATTGGTTATTTGTATGAATATCCAGTGGCAGCAAAAGCCTAGAGGTTATTGTCATGAGCTTGTGGTCGGCGTGTCAGGAGCTTAAGCCCAGTGCTACTGAAGACTCTCCGTGTAGAGAGGCCGATGCTCGTTAAATCTTTCGAGGCTCAATGTTCTATCTTTGGTTGGTGTGGTAGTTAGGAGATGGATGTTCCAGCTGAGGTGTCATCCTCTTTACTTGACCGAGGTCCGTTGCCAACAGCCCTCTTGTTGCTTTGAAGGGCGACGTTAGTATAACTCGACTAGTGTCCGACTCGTATGTCCCGTAAAATGAAACCTCCATAAACCCTAGTATTAAACTACTACGGACTCCATATTATGTGAAATTTTAAATTATACCAATTTTTATTGATTTTTTCCGTCGTGGTTACCAAACGGTTAGGATCGTGAGTTCATGGCTGACATTGTAGCAGCAAGTACAGTCGGAAATTCGCGTTCCGATTCAATTAGATTCATCGAGTAGCCGGGCTAATGTTCATTAAGTGTGTCTGGGTTCAAAGTATTCACGTTGGCGTGGGGTTACAATTCACAGGTATTACTTGGCCAAGTTCCAAAACTACGAGGTCCTTCGCCAGTAACCCTTTGCCTAGCTCTAGATTTCGGTGCTAATAAAAATCGAATTGGATCGATCAAAACTTGAACCAGTATTTGCGTATTAACCCGTTGCCACATTGATGACCTTTGATGAATTTTAAACTAACTTTGGCAAATTATAGGTCACAAAATATATACTGGCTACAAGGTTGATTACAGATGTAAAAGGAAATGAGTTGCCATAGCTCGTTAAATGTTGGTGATTAATCTGTAGTATACCGTTAATCTTTGGTGATAAATCGTAGTCATAAGTTAATGCATAGTCTTGTAGCGGTATCATCTATATAAGCCAGTAACAGCCTCCGTACTAAAGGGATCATTTTGATATATTGGTTAAGTTACTCGGTTTCGGATCCAAAGGTCCCGGGTTCTGTCCTCCAGATAAGCGCGCCTCTTCATTGGTGACCCTGGCTGAACTCGGAAAAAGGCAACCTTCTGATCTGTCGTGCACCATCTACCCGGAAAGAAGAGAAACAAAAAAAACTCACCAGACTCACTTGCCGCAGCAAAAACAAACTCGCCAGACTCACTTGGTGCAACTCCTCCAATTACAGCAACAACTGCTCACGCAACACGCTCGCCATAACTACATCGTTCATTTGCCTATCTACCGACTCACTGGTGGGGAGTGTGTAACGGTAACCAGTAACAACCTCCGTACTAAAGTGATCATTTTGGTATGGTGGTTGTTACTCGGTTTCGGATCCAAAGGTTCCGGGTGCTCTGTCCTCCGGATAAGCGCGCCACTTCACTCTTATCTTCGCCTTTCGGTTACTTCAAAGTTGTATTTATTAGCATTGGATTGTTATGTCTATTGGATGTTAACTAAAATTAATTTAGCCTATAAGAAACGAGGGTAATTGCGCATTATCGCAACAATTGCCAATGTTCAGGATAACTCTCCAAGTTGGCAACCTCAATCTCTCGTGTGTCGTATGCAGTGAATTGGCAATCATGTGTTTCGTTTCATATAATGTTGCCAATAGGTTGCGAAAATACGAGTACCAAAACGAGCGTTTTCTTCTCTTTGAAAGATTAAAATTATAGGATTCTATGCCATCACATCGTTCCCTTTCGTAGAATTTCATTCGTGTCCACTTATTTTTCTGTACGAATATAGCGACGTTTTGCCTTCTAAGTGCATTTAAAGTAAGAATGTAATAAATCTGTCACGGAATATCTTCACAAACTATCACTCTAATACGAATGTAAATTGATTTAACGGCGAATGGGTTTTTCTCACGAAGGTGGATTAACGGCTGTTGAACGTAATTTAGATGAAAATGATTGAGAGGAAAGTTACTGGAGCAGTTATTCGTCGTGAAACTTTACGATTGTTGGAAAGTACTTTTTTTCAACTATTCGATTGTTAATTGTCATTGAAGAAATTTCTGTCCTTGGTCTCTGAACTTGAAAGTAATTTAATGGAGAAAAGTGATATATACAACATCAAGTTATTTTTCCCAACGATTAGAACCTTTTCCGTGAATTTGGAAAATATATTTAAAATCGAATGATTAATATATATTTCTTTTTTTAAAAAGACCTTTTTGGTTATATGAAAAGGTATTTTTTGTCTCAAAACTATAGAAATTCAGTTCTTTAAAAAGGAATCAATATATCATTGTATTTCTAAAATTGCGTTCAAGTAAATTTAAATTATACATTTTTCCTTCTCTGGCTTGACCTCCCCTGGATCTGCCCTGGTCTCCCTTAGAATTCCATTCCATGCCGTCCCGTTCTTGAATAGTTTTCCAATTTGCCACCTTAATAGCCTTCAAGTCTTTCTAGGCAGTCAAGTTTAGGTCTCTTACTTTTTCGGGTACAAAATAGCTTAGCCAAGATCTTTTTAGTGGCTCGTCTGTCAAAAAGTCTCGATTTGTTCTGCCCATTTAATCCCCTTGACCACTATAGATTTAATAATATCTGGCTCTTTAAATAGTTTGTAAATTTCCGAGGTGGTTCTTCTCCAGTAATCATCACATTTCCCCAAATATGCTTAAAATTCTTTCAAATATGGAACGAGTTCTATTCGTGGCATTCCGATTATCCTAAAGGGGAAATAGTTTTGATACATTATTTTATATAAGAACCTCTTTCTGTAAAGGAACTGCGATTTATGCGATTAAACATTACCATTTAAAGTCATGTAAATTGAGGTAGCGAGAGATAAGAGTTTAGAAAATGAGGTAGAATGTAAGAAAGAGAAAATGAAGTTTGTAAACGTGTTGCAGTTGAAATGTAAAAGGAATTATATTTGTTGTTTCTTATCCCTAGTTGGGCTATCTAAGACTAGACCAATTCCATCAGTGTGTATACTTCCAAAAAAATCCAAGATTAAAAAGTTTTATGAACACCTTTTCAAAGTTAAAATTTATGCAGCATAAAATGTGTTCAGGTGATTCCTAAGCAGCATTACACTTCGTACAGATCTTAAAAATTTTAACCCCTGTTCAAAGACGAAATTTCAGGTGTCTATTGGCAAATCGAGATATGCTATTCTGCTAGCCTCTATGATCTTCAAAGAGTAGGGGCCCTTTCGTGGTACCAGGCATGTTCATGAGGATCTCCAGAGATCCCTTTGCTTTTATAATATTTGAATAGTCGGCGTTCCCCAGGAAGCTAGTGTGGACAAAATTCTGTTCAACCAAGTACCTGCAGTTACCGACAAGTAACTATCTGTTATTATATATATCTGTCTAAATTAGGTTGTATGACTTGCTACACTTGGATATTTGAGATTTAATTGAAACAATAAAATAAATATTGCTTTTTGTTTTAAAAAAAATCGCCCTTTTTCGGTAAAACCCTCCCACACACGCGAGCGGAAGTTCGTTACAAATATAGCAGGAATATATCCCTCCGTTATACTGCCCACGTTTCAGCAGCGTATGTGAAAACACGCTTAATCAAAATTTTGTAAACGAATTTCTTAATTTCTCTGCTGATAAAATTCGATTTTAAATATTTTTGTAGACCGAAAAAGCATCTGTTAGTAGATGTGGCTCTGTTGCAAACCTCTGGCGTTATGTCAATTAGTGTGCTATTAAGTTCCAAACCTGTATTCTCCTATTTTAAAACAAGGATTACTATAACTGGTACATGCCATATAGTTTTCTTTTTGATTAATGACAAGATGCATTTTAAGTGATTCAGCTTCCGAAGAAAGGATGGCCTGTTTGAGTGTCCCCAGGGTTTAAGGGACAGCACTAATATAATCAATAAATGTATAAACCTGCGCAGATGAGCTACAAATTTACCCGATAAAAATATTTTGCTTTATTTTTAAAATCGACAGTTTAATTTATAGTATCGCTAATTCAATAGATAGTTCAATCGATAGTATTTTCAATAAATACATTATATTTTATCTTTTTTTGACAAGTAAAATGCTAGTTGTACGACTGAAACTTGTAAAATTTATTTTTAGAATTTTATTTCCTTGGTATTCGCATGAAGACAATAAATTTAGTCAATATGTAGGGTTTCTAAGAAGTGTCCACATTTTGAAGAATGTTACTTTTTAAACTTAAAAAATGTAGATGTAATGCTTTTGTCGCATCAATGCAATCATTATGATTGTTACCTAAAATGACTAAAAAATAGTTTTGATGATCAAATACTTTTTTCTCTTTTTCTAAAAACAAATAGTTTTAAAATGAAAAAAATGCTCATTAATGTATAGTATTTATATTCAATAAATTCATTACATTTCACCAATTATTGGCACTTGCATTCTAATATAAAACTAACGAACTCCGTGGTCTTGGAATTGCCTTTAATTAAAATGATACGATGAAATAAGCACTCTCTATATACTATATCTTGTTTATTTCTTATAATTTTAAGTTAAATGGGAATATTTTTGAATAATGGGTTGTTATTTAAAAATAATTCGATTAAGGAACAACTTTTTTTAGCCAACGAATGTACGAAATTGAATTAATATAGATAAAATCAGTTGCACATGTTATACTTTTTTTTAAAAACAATTGGTATATACCTATATGGTGTCACACTAAAAAAGATATCAGCTCCCGGGGTATGTACTAGGTCTGCAGTGATAAAAATACTAATCCGAAGCCCCATTTGAGGAAAATATATGTATTCTTTTAAAAATTTTTACAAAATTAGTAAAAATTAAATATATTCAGAAAGAAAAATGCATGAAGTTGATATATTATGAATGAAACACAGTAACCTATGCCACGACAAAAAAAACCATGTTTTGTTAATCGTGTAGTTCTAAATATTTAGCAAAAGAGAGAATTATTTTGAAGATTTTTCAACATTTCATTTTTAATTGTTTGAGTAGAATTGTAAGAAACAATTCCTAAAAACCTAAGATTTATATGAAAGAAGGTCTGGAATAACATTTTGCGTCTAAAAACTTTTTTATTCGTTTAATCGTATAATAACGTGAATGAATGCTATAAATTATATCGGAAGTGGCATGTTTTTGTTCAAACGTAGGATCAATGGGTGTTGACCATGATTGTAGAGCAAAAAAACTTTAAAAAACCAAGGAAACATGTTTAACAAGGTCGCTTGACATCGAAATTCTTGGCTGGAAATAACTTTAAAGGACGAATCGTAGTAATAGGACGAAACTAGTTTCATTGATTATGACACCTGGAGAAAAATAAGTTGTGCAATGTGACGTAAATAATAGCATGAAAAAGTTAAATTGAGTAATTATTCTGGAACAAATGGAATATGTGGACTAATTTTACTTCTATGGGTGACATTAAAAGAATGAGTTAGAGATTAATTTTACAGTCTTCTTCGTAGAAGAAACTCTATTAATAGAAATTAAAGATCAAAATGGCCAAATGTATTGATTTTATTTCATTCTAAGAAAAAATATTGATTTATAAATGTTCTAAATTTTGCTTTTTTTTTAAAGTTAGTACTTATAAAAAATATAAACTTTTCATGAGCCTTTGAAACAGTAGCACAGTTAACTTCAATTAATTCGTTGTATAATGCTTAATTTATTACCTTATTTATCCATTTGTGCGTTTGTCTTTCTATTTATTACATACGTTAGTTAATTCTGTGTATTTAGGTGCATTAAAGTCAGTTTTCTGCTAATATTTTCATAATTTTTGCAGATGAAAACTGTTATTTATTTTCTCTAAAATGTAAGACTGTCATTGAAATTCGGAAACGCATATCAAAAGATATATTAACTGGACTTTATTTTTAAGCCAACTTATAAATATTCTATTAGCAATTTTGCTTCTCTATTGGCTCTAAATAGTTTTATCTTTAATCTACGTCACAAAAATGAAAAAAAAAATAAAAGTTCATAAACTGCTCAGATCACATAAATGCAACTTTTTTTAACACGCTTTTATAAGTTTCACTTGCATGTAACGGAATCTTGGAACTCGATTTTCACCCACTTAAAAAGGTCAGATTAATCCGAAATTTTCCACACTTGTCAAGGCCCGATGACAATACAATAATTTCATAATTTTGTTCCTTTGTCCTCATCAGGATCGTCAGGAATCACGATAATCAGATTTGGCGACAATTAAATATATCACTTCCAGATTTGGCAACTTATTGCACAAACCATTTTCAGATTTGGCGACTAATTCCGGATTTAGCGACTAAAAGAAAAAGGTGTAACCCTACAGCGAGTGTTTTTAATTAATACACTTGTGTTTTATAAAAATAAAACAAAGAAAAAAAAGTGTTCTGTATGTAAAAAAGTGGAGTGGGTGTGTGTTATTAATTCTTACTATAATATGAACATTTTTCTGAAAATGAAAATAAAAAAATAGGCTCGTGATGTGAAAAAAATAATTTATGTTCTAACTGCTAAATATTTTTTATTTTTACAAAGCAATACGTTTAGAAGTGATGATACGAATTAACATTATGGCAATACGTTTAAAAGGTGAGAATACGATTGACACTTAATATTACCATGTTCTAATAACTCGCTTTCTTTAATGTCTGTCCGGGTGGAATTTTGTAATTGATTTTAAACTGTGTGACTTTCCGATGAGCTAGAGACTTGAAATTTGGACCATATCTCAGAAGTGGATGACAATACATGAAAATGTGAAAAAAGAAGGGAAAAAAAACGAAAAGGAGGAATTTTATACTCTTTAGTCCGTTATAAAAACATGGTACATTAAAATTTTTTTAATTCAATCTTTTTTTCTTCTTACCACACATTTTATTTGTTTGACCTGTTCTTTTGAGACGGAATCTAATATAACGATACGGGACTCACCCGAGGCCCCGTAAATAGAGAGAATAAATACACTTCAGACCCTTCAATTAAAATCCATTGAAGAGCAAGACTTATTTCAGCAGCCACGTAATTCTGGCTCCAAATATCAAACTCAAGGATAAATTCAACAGTGAAAAAATGACAGTTTAAAAAACTAAAAAACACGCTTTTATTGTAGATCGAACAAAAAATGAAAAATAAATTATAATTTAAAAAAACTAAAGAACACGCTTTTATACTGATAATTCTTAATATAAGAATAAAATGATGAACGAGAAAATTAATGTCATTGGGGGTAAAAGCGTGGGGTGCAATTTCGGAATTGAAAGAAGTTAGAAACTGTAACAATTGATATATTTATAGAACACCCCACGCTTTTACCCCAATGACATTAATTTTCTCGTTCATCATTTTATTCTTATATTAAGAATTATTTTTTTACTTTTTAGTTCGATTCAGTATAAAAGCGTGTTCTTTAGTTTTTTTAAAATTATAATTTATTATAGAATCAGATGGTATTTCTTTGGAGAACACTATTTTTACTAATTAAACTTCCTTTTTAGAAGGAGCCTGTGATTTCTTTTATTTAAAAATCGTTTGATTCTCGAAAGACGGCAATAATATAATTGGTAGAACAGAGAATTATGAAATAGAGCTTGTTACAAATTCTTTTAAATAGTAGGGATGGCGCACGTAAAATATTAGTTTGATCCCCCACCCAAAGATGCATAGTTTGGAAAGGCTGGTTGGTTAGTTATGAAATGAAATAATTAGATACATTATTTCGAAATGAATGCAGAAAATCATATTGATAGTTACTGAAAGTTTTTACAGAAGAAAGATATTTAAATAAAAAAAGCAATTATTTTTAAGAAGTCGTTTAAAGCATAGAACACTTGCTTATGTGCAAGTTTTATTTAGTGTTATCGAATGTATTATTAGTAGCCGTGCTTGAGTTTAGTTTCTCATTGAATTTAGCCAGTGAAGCGCAGTGCTCGAATTTGCCATCCATCTTAAAGAGATTAAATCTTAAACACAACTTCTTTCTTCTAACCCATGCCATTCTAAATCTTTTAAGACAGCTTTCCAGGAATACCTTTGTATAAAGTTCTATCAACTACAAAACTGAGCCTGCTCTACAAATCGGTTCTATTAATAGATATGAAATCTCCACGATTCAATCGGTGTATATACTACTAAACTCATTGTTTACAATGCAATCTACTTTTTTAATCGTAAGGACAATGTCTCGAAAACTGTTTTCCTATCGCCCGCATATGTCCAAATGGATTTCTTTAAATGTTCATTTGAAAGTTTTCCCGTTTCCAGATAGTATTAACGAAGGCACTGAAAAGATCCTATTATCTTGGTACATGTTATCGATCTTGTTCATCTAATTGTTCCCCGTTTCGATACGAAGTTGGAGGAGTTTCTTTTCCTCTATTGCTTGAGGGCGTGCTGAAAGCAGTTTAAAGATCAGCATAGTTTGTTATTTTTAGACATGAAAAGAGATTTTTGAATTGGTACATAAATGAATAATATGCGGATGTGTGTATGGTGAACTAATTATGGAAAAATGGTCGTTGCTGTTTTAAAAAATATTCTTTCGCAAATGAATAGAAATGAATAACTCTCATTAAAAATTACTTGACGTATATTTAAACATGAAAGACAATTTTCTATGCTCATTTAAGTAACAAACACACACACACACACACATAATTTGTTTTTGTTTATAAAATCACATCACGTGTAACGTAGTATTTATGAAGTTGCATTTTTTAAAAGTTAAATTTAATCACTGTTTTAAATTCGGAAGCAATTTACATCGGAACGTACTCATTTCGTGTCTTGGATAATGAATTACTAGCCTTGTCATTGGATTTATAAACAAATATATTGCATAAAGTGACAAACAAGTTATAAAATAAATGTAAACTGAGCTGGTAATTAAACTCTAATTTTTTAAATTATCGTTAAAATGAAAACTTTTTGAGAAATTATGTATAGTTTTATGTAATACTTTTGAAAAAAAAATGGAGATATATGGAAATGGTGCTCATGAGAATGTGTGTGTAGGAATGGTGCTCGGGGTGGGTGGAATGGTGCTCTGTTGTGTAGGAATGAATGGTGCTCGGTGAATGTGTGTGTAGGAATGGTGCTCGGGTGAATGTGTGTGTAGGAATGATTGTTTTGTTAATCTTAAAAAAATTAATGGATTTTTTAAAAATAGTAACAATATTTTACACTTCTCTCTGTACAAACTTAACTTTTATTTTTTTTATTGGAAATTTCGATTGTATCTAATATTTCAGCTTTATAATTTCCATGCAGCATTGTGTGAAAACTAGAGAGATGCCAGTTCAAGAGAGCATCTTTCATCACTATCTAAAATAATATAACCGCTTTCCAGTATCTTCGTTACGTTAATAAAATAATACTTTTTTGAATTAACGTGAATAACAGTATTTCCATACAAAATATTGCCAATGAAAGAAAGGATTTTATACGAAAAACAAGAGGCTGTTGTAACCTCGTTTAGAAAAATAACTATCGTAAGCGATTTCGAATTTTTAAGATTGCTTCCTAGTAGGTATTGCAAATTATATCTATTCGGAGCTTGTATTCTCTAGTGAATGGATGTCCAGATTAGGCATTGTTTTTGCCACTTGACGATGCTCTAATTTACGAAATCCATCTCCAATAGATTTCATGTTCCTAGATTAACATTGATTTGAATTCATCATTTAATCTAACACAAAAGTGGCAAGAATAAATATATCGTTTAAAAAAACTGGAATATCTAACTTGAGTAAGACAAAATTAAAATTATATTTTTGCTTCCACGGTAGCCTCGTCGTTATAGTCACGAACTGTTGTAGGAGAGCTACGGGTTTGAGTCCTGGTGCCGTTGAAGACCCGCTGTGCAGAGGAAGCCAACACAGGTTAAATCTATCGTGCTCAGTCCTTCCGTTGTCGTGGTGGGGTAGTTTAGAGAGGGGGTGCCAGGTCGGGTGTCGTCCTCATCACTTGAGCGAGGTTCAAAATTACCAGATCCGTCACAAATAACCCTCGTTTTGCTTTATAGTGCGACATTTATTAACACTCCCACGGATCGTAGCTTAAATTATGTTTATTCTTAACTGAAAATTTTTTTAATTTGATTGAAACTATCTTCATCAATAAAATTAACTGCACTGAAATTTTATGTTTGATTCTAAAAGATGAGTATCTTTTCTTTCATTGCTTGGAATCTAAGTAAAAGTACTTGCACCATTATCTATAAAGATCTTGTTATTTTAGACTACGCTAAATGTTCAACATTTTCACATGTTTATGTAAAATAATCATTACAGATAAATATATTGATTATGACATCTATTCTTCTTGAACCAAAGTTAATTTTTTCCATGTTATCACGGGATGCTAAATTTGTATGCAAGGTGTCAGTTGTGGAAAAACACAGAAGTGGAAAAAAAAAATGGCAGGGAGACCTTGATAAATTGAATATTTATAGAGCACGCGATTCTGTTTCCTATATTGTTTTAATTATTTATCCTCGGGACAGTTCTCGTCTCATAATTTAGTTCATATGCCCTGTAACCATAACATAAACTGCCTCAACGACCTTGACACAAACTTGTCGACATTCATTTGTGTCAGTCTTCTTGAGGAAAATCGTTTACGATCTGATATATCGTGTGTTGTAATAATTAATTGGAAAAACAGTGACTGAATTGATTTATTTCGTTGTATTCATAAAAATACTTAGAACAATTTGAAGATGCAATCTACTCTATTAAATTGAATAGTTTATTTTTGAAATGCAATCCTGTTATGAAAAAAATCCTTATCAGCTAAATATTTTGATTGTACTCTAATAGAATGGTCTGAAATAGCTCCATAAAAGTGCTTTGTTTTTTTAAACGAAATTTAATGATGCGCCTTTCTTTTAACTCGAAGTACTAGGACGTAAAATTCAGAAAGAAATTTATGGAGTCGGAGTCATTGTTCGCGAGATTGTATTTTTCATCTCGGACGAAGTGATAAATATGCATATTCTTTGGCGTTAAAAACTTAATAGCATGAAACTAAATCTGTGCTGTAATCTTTTGGTGCTCTCTGTACATGACTTAGTACGCGGAATAAATTACGTACAAAACTAATTTACAAAAAATTATAATTGTATTATCATTCTTAAGTATTTAACTGTTTTGGGCTGCATGCTGTATATGCACTGAATCTGTTTTGTAGTAATTGAACCTCAGGTGTATTTCTTTTTATTTATAACGGATAGCTCCATTATACAACCATTAATAAATCCCATTTCAGAACCTTCAAAAGGAACTGTTTAAAACAAATATAAGAGCTACCGTAAAATCAGGCGTATAACGCTCCCCTATTCTTTCAAGCTGCATTTTTTTAATTTTTAGGTATATTCGCCATATAATGCGCATACGCTTTTTTACGAAGAGAAACATGATATATACTTGTGCAATGCTCTGTTTTGAAGTCATTTGTTCAAGATATTATCTGTCAAACTTTAGAAAAAAATAGTATACTTCCAGAACTTAAGAAATGCCGTTTCTTTCAAACAAACAGTATTTTCGATCTGTATAGCAGTCTGATTGTTTTTATGCTTATATATTTTTTATTTTTAAAGCTCTCATTTTTATACCCGGCGTATAATGCGCACCCGTACATTTGGATCTTATTTTTTGTGTTAAAAGTGCGCGTTATACGCCGGATTTTATGGTATAGATATTTTTGTTTCAGAAACGTTGTGTTTAATAACGTTGTATGAAGCCTTTCCTTCATGAATGCTCAATTTAAAATAAACCTTATTTTAAAAGATGAAGAAAAACAGAAATGATAGTTTTTTAAAAAAATTAAAAAACACCCTTTTATAGTTAATCAAACAAAGTTGTAACTTAATCTTTTAGTCACCAAATCTGAAAATGGGAGCTAAAATTAGTCACCAGGTGCAAGATGAGATCTGAAAATGGGGAATCATTAATCCTGATCAGGAAAATGGAACAAAATTATTAAATTATTGTATTGTCATCGGTCCTGGACAAATGAGCAAAATTTCGAATTAACTTGATCTTTTTAAAGTGGGTAAAATTGAGTTCAAAGACTCCATTACATACAAGTGAAGCTTATGAAAGGGTGTTAAAAATAATCTGATAAATCTAGCACATAATTTATTACTTTAAATCGACCGTGATAGATAAATAGTTACGGTTACGACCTTCGTAACCAATGGTATACGAATTAAATCGCGATTTCGAATCCTGGTACATCTAAGACAGTAGTGCGGTATAATAAGGTCTGCTGCAGTTAACTGAGAAATTCCACTGTGGGAAAATTAAAGGATCACTAACTAGTTCAGACATTGTCCTCCTCCAATGACCATGGCTTAAAATCTCGAGTACTATAACCAAAAGTCCTTGTAACTCTAGGGTCAATAATTTCAACTATTGAAGTAACCGAAGAACTAACCTTTATTTTATAGTATAATATATTTAAAGATTTCATTTTCCAGTCATCCTGGGGTCGTTTCAGCCGAGTGGTCTAAGTCACGAACTCGCAACCTATGACTCTTGGGTTCGAGTTTTGGCCCACAGAAGATTCGTAATGCAAAGAGACTGATGTACGTTAAATCTTCCGAGTCTCAGTCCTCACTTTGGGATGGTAGGAAATTTGAATTGTCGATTCAGGCGTTGTCCTGGTACTTTTAGGACTACCACCAATGTCAGATCCTGTACTTTTCTAAATCGGCATTTGCTTTGTATCTTTTACTTACCTCTGTACTTTGTAAATTATAACTAAATAATTCCTGAGATATAATTAATGTAAAGAAATTATAAGATTCCTATCTAAACAAACTTGCCTTCTTCACTAAAGAGAATACTTTTGCCCAATAAAGGCTGAGAGCAGGCTGGTTGTTTCCTGGGTTGCCAGTATGTCGTTCTAAACTCTTTAAGGTGAGCTTGGTCCCCTAAGGCATTCCAAGAATAGTCCTCACACATTTCTTCACAAATCCGAAGTTAATGCACAATATAAACATCCATTCTGAATTCCTGTACATAATGCTAATCTTGTAGAGTTTATATTTTCCTATTCATATCTATAATATTTCAATGCTGTGATGAGTAAAATCCGGCATCACCATGGAATAACTTTTCTGTTTCTTTTGATTAATTTGTGGATTTCCAAACAACCTTAACTTTTCTAAAAATAAAAAAAAAAGTAATTTGAGGGGACGCAGTACGCTTCAATTGACAAAAATCGGTCAAAAAATCGAATTTAATTTTTTAGCTTAAATTATTTTTAATATACTTTTCTATAACCTGACAAAAATTTGAAAGATCTAAACTTAAAAAAACCCCACAGAATTACGATAGCGTTTGCGTTCGTTTTTATTCACATCCCTATGGCAAATCAAAACTTTAAACTTGCTTATCTCGGAAAGATAAAATTACTAGTTTCTCTTCATTTAAAATACTAAGGCTTTTTTTCTATTGTGCCTAATGCTTTGAATTTTTGAAGTGAAAACTTCTTTAGCGGCTTTGTGCACTTTTTGGTAGGGGAAAATCTTATGGGTTCGTGTCACCGACATGCTCTGACTGGCGCACGCGCAGTGTGCTGTTCGCCTTGGACAGTTTTTGGATGGGTGAAATCTCGTGCGTTCGCGTCCCCGACATGCTCATAGCAGCATATCTGTAGCTATACAGCTGACGTATAATGCTGTGTAAATCTTAGTGTCATTGAATGGATTTAGGGAACAGTTCAATGGTGTATATACTGTGCATTGATCGTTGCGATTCCGAGAATGGGCAATACATATTAATGGTTGCCGTTTATATTTCGCCTGGAAAATATATGAAACAGATACAATTTTTATTCGAACATTTGATGATTTATGCAAAAGAAGGTTCTGAAATACTCGAAAAAAGATTTGGCGAAAAATATGATAATGTACCGATGATTTTAGGTGGAGACTTCAATATTAACTTTGCAGATGATAAAAATCTACCACTAATTGATTTCTAAATGAAACACAATTTAAATATGTCCAATGATTGAAAACTCAGTACTACAAAATATAAAACGTCTATCGATGCGGTTTTTACGTGATACTTAGATAAATTTGAATCAAACATTTTCCTTTCTTACTTTAGTTATCATAAGCCTATTGTATCTTTTTTAAAACAAAATGAAATAATTGAAAGTACAAAAAGTCTAAGTATAGTTGAAATGAATGATGACAATGATGTAAACAATTAAAGTAATGCTAAAAATCAAGTACATTGAAATTTAAGTAAATACAAATACTATCCATAAATAATACGATTGTATATTAATTGTTATTTCAATTGAATTGTATTTATATTTTGTCCTGATCTTGTACAGCCCGTAATATTTGAATAATAAAAAACCATATAAACATGCATTTAGTTGTTGCTCGGAGTGTCAATAGATGTGAAAACCAGATTGATGCTGATAATTTTAATTCAAACATTATGAAATTTCAAATTTTAATACTAAAAGTTCTAAGTTTTCACTTCTATCGGTAGTCTCTATAACTGCCAATTTTTTTTTACCTATTGCTAATAGTACATGCAGCAAAAGTTGGCATGCATATTTGAATCAAAGCAATACTTATTTTTTAAAAAAATAATTGAACTCAGAATTTCTAAATATTTTAAGGAATTTTCAATAAGCATTCATAAAAAGTATTGTACAAATACCAATCGTGTTATCGCAAAACCCATACCAACTTTTGTTACGCATAGTTTGGCGTACTTGTAAATCAAATTTCATGCGTGTATGTAAGTTTTTGTAGGAGGAGTAGCATTTTAAATCACTTCACAAATTTTAAGTTTTTTCATTAAAAAATTAAATGGCTAGCTTTTTATGAAATTTTGAGCACAAAATCTGTTTTACATAGTATACACACATAGGAGGCAACCAAAAAAGTTTTGAAAATCGTTAAATTTAAAAAAATTTTGTTTAAATTGTACCATGTCCCCTTAATTGCACAAAAATAGTTTTTGCTCTTTCGGTTGTATTTTATTGGTTCTAAATAAAAACAATATCCACATAAAGAAATGTATGCATTTCGTTCCACATGGTTAGTTTTAACTAATTTCAAACAGCTAACTTATGAAAACCTTTATAATGTGTTTTGCAACTCAAATACTAATTATGGGATTTCTAATACTCGGTTTTTAGCTGGAAAATATTTCTATTGCCCTTTTGCGTTAATATTTCCCCCTAAGCTAATTGAGGGATAAATTACTTTGTCATCCCATTATTATTCAGAAAAAAATGTTAACTATTATTCATTAGCCATTATGACAGTTCAATTTTATTTTGAATAATGTACTCATTTATCTCATTTGGTTGGAGGCTTGAATTTCTAATATCTGTGTTAATGTGTCACCCAATCGGATCTTCACACGTAAATTATTTACAATTGCATTAGTCAGCACATTGACTTAAGCTCTAATGACAAATATTCATATTTTTTTACACTGCTTGAACTTTTATGCAAAACGTATAACAGGCTTCGTTTCCACAAGCTATGGGCTCGATTTATCTGACGTCATAATCGCATGATAGTAGGCTCAACAAATATCCAAGTAATTCATTCCACTGAATATTTTGGCGGCATTTTCGGATTCGCATCTACTAACGTATTACAAAATGAAATCCTTTCTTTCTTTTGACTTTAGAAAAAAATATACAATTTTTTTTTGTGCATTACTGATGGCTTTATAAATATTTTTTTTTAAATTTTCACATTAATATCTCTTTATTTTTATTGCAGAATTACAATTTGTAAATTCTCGGAACACCTTGTACATAGATTCCGGTTGCCAAAAACACCTATCATTAAATTAAGTTGCTCAGTGATCGATTTCGGTCGCCAAATAAATTGACATCGCCAAGACCCCTCCCCCTCCCGTTGTACACTTTAAAACTAAAAAATTAAGTATAAAGAATTTTGTTCAATTGAACGATCCATAATTTTTTGAAACACAATGTGGCTGGCAAACTAAACACTTAGTACACAAAACGTAAAAAGCCTAAAAGTACACAAAAACACGAAGTCAAAGAGCAGAAGTATAAACTAAGCTTAAATCTAATACTGTAAGCTAAAACCATGGAAAATTTAACAACAATACCTAAAGCAAGAGACTAGAAAATATATTAAAAATATTTAGAGAATTTAAAAAACATAAAATTAATAAACATAACTTTTTACATATATATTAAAAAATTTAAAACATAAAATTTTTGAATGCAAGAGCAAAGTTGACAGTTAGCGCACAACCACAAGTGTAATACGATTGGCTGTTATTGTTAATTTGATAATTGTTTAGCGATTGCTACGTGATTGCAGCGCCCTCTGGTGATGAATTGACCCCATTACAGCTCGGTTGGTAAGAGCCCTCGTGTTCCTTGGACGTGTGATGTCATAAACTATCAATCAAACTCGGTTTGGAAGAGATGTAACCTGTGGCGTATCGAGGGTTTGAGGCTGAAATAGAGGGATGGCAGTGGCGTAACGGAGAGTATTTGCCGGCCCCCCTGCAAAGTAAAGTTTTGGGCCTCCAAGTTGGATTTTACAAAGGGCAGGTTCTTGGCGGCAGCTAGGCTTTGGGCTCCTAGCACCCTGAGCCCTCCCCCGCAGTGCGGGGGTGTACGTTACGCCACTGGAACAAGGTGTTCTATCAGTGTCGTATTTATTTTTTACCGCAGTTCAAGATTAGACATCATTTTTACAATAACGAATACATAACGGATCTTAGAAGTGACATTGAAAAATATTTAAGTTAAATTATTGAGCTATAATTTCCTGGGATAAAATCGTATTAAAATTTAGATTAAAATGTTCATGTTTTCTTTTCTAAATGCAAAACAAGAATATTTTGTGAATAAAAGGCCACGAGCAGCAGTTCTATTCATCTAATACACTGCAATTTTTTATTGACTTTTAATAAATTATACATACTGTCTCGTATCGTGTTGTCATATTTATAAAACAAATTCTCGTTTTTAAATTTTATAAATTTATTTTAAAGTGATAATGAAAATCTTGATTATTATAAATATTAAAGTATGAATATAAGCATAGAAACCGTGGATCCGGCACAATACTACGTCGGTGTCCACCACATGATCTCCTACATAACCTTTTCTGACCATCGCTTAAAACCGCGGTAGGCTAGTAGTCAATGTAACGGACCCGTGGCCGGCATGTCATGAGTTCCAACATAGTACCGCTGAAGATCCGCCGTGCAGAGGAGACCGACGCACGTTAAATATTTGCATCTGAAGTGGTGTGGAAGCAAGGAGAGGAGGGTGTCAGGTCAGGTATCCTCGTCCTCTGACAATATTCAAAATTACGAGGTCCGTCGCCAAAAGCCCTCGTGTAGCTGAATAGTCCAACGTTAATCTTCACTCGCTCATCATCGCGTGTGTTTACTCTCCTATTCCACGCTCTTTTCCCTCTTCGTTTCCCTGGTTCACTCACTGGAGTTGAGTGGAAGTTTAGCTGCATGACACATTATAAATGGCTTAATAAAACTGAACACTGCTTTTTGGAGAATGTGAGTGATGTATTTAGAAGCTAGTGAGAAACGTAGTATTTCATTCCAAATATATTTCTTCTCTGCTAAATGTCATCGCAAATTTTTAGAAGAAATTGTAGATTGCTCTTCATGTCAAGATTGAAGTGAGGAATATTTTCTGCAATTTCTTTTATTTAGATCACAATGATACTTTTTTAAAAATCCAGTACAATAAGGAAAGGTTTTTTGGATAAAGGGTTCACAAATAACGGTTTCTTTTTCGAAAAGAACGAATGGAATATTTTATCAAACAAGACATTATGCAAATTGTATTCATTCGAATGTGAAATATTTGTGTAAAGTAACCAAAATTGATTACATTAGTTTCACTTTACCTCTTTATTTTTCCTTGTTTTGTTTGTGCCTTGAACATATTTAGGTATGTGGTTAAGATACTTCTGTTGCACTTAATGAGAGCTTTCTCAAAAAATTTCATGTAATTTTGGGTATAAAATGTAATATGAAAATGAGCACTTATTTAAAATTGTTCACTTTCTTTTAAAACTGGTAAATATGAAGATACTTATATTAATTGTGTAACTAATTAATAAAAAGTAACTAAAGTAAAAATTTTCTCTTTTGACCCAAGAAGGAATTGATTAAAATTTTTTTATATTACTTGTTTATTGTTAAAATTGGCTTCGTTTTTAAAATTTCTGCTTTCATTTAGAATTTTTTTTCTTTTTGTTGTAGAATAACATGTGGGAGATGAGTACAATGGAACGAAGATACTCGGTGCCTCCCAGCACCTTGTCCGACCCCTCTGGAAGGTGTCGCACCACCGAAGACCTGCATGCCTGGAGTATCTACAGACAGAATCTGAATTCTGATTTCACAGACAGTGCTCTTGGTATGTTTCTCCTCGAACCTATTTGACATTATTTGAAATCTTAGTAACCAATGCAATATCTTAAAAGTATCTAGCACAATATCTAAAATTTGTGCTTAAATATTTCTATTAGAAAAGGTTATGGCTAAACATTTATGTGTAAATGTTCAATTTTGTTTATTCCTTTGCTATATCAAGGTCCAATACTAAGTTTCTTGTCTAAAATTCCCTAAGCATGCGTCAACAGAATTGAAAGGACTGGGATATCTTTCACAATTTTACACAGAACGCACGTACAGGGGCTAATGCACGTTTAATCTATTCAGGTTCTAAGTCTTCACGTTGGTGTGATGCTGAAGCTTGGAGAGAGGGATATCGGCTCAAGTTTTTGATTTTGGTTCAATATTCGAAAACTGTCAGAGCTCTCGCGTTGCTTCAAAGTGCTGCATTTATGAAAGTTCCGTCTATTCAGAATTCCAGCCCAATTCAGAATATTTGTGAGAATGGCTACGGTTCAAACATGTTATTAAAATTCAGAATTTTTCAATTTTCCTAACATTTAAGGATTAATCCTAAGCTTGGCAATCAATTGGTATTTTCTAATTTCAATTTTGTTTAAGTGTTTTGATTTTTTTTTTCAGTTTACAGTGTCTTTTATAACTGAAAACGTTAAGGTATCCTAACACGTTCGGAGTAATTTTTTTTAAAAAAATCGTATACTAAAACATTAATCCTTTTTTAGGAACCAATACCATACTAATATTTGACTAGCAATGTTTAAAAAAAATTATCTAAAATTTACAAAAATCCCAATTTTAAGTGAAAATTTTAATATTTTTGAAATACTTCAAAGCAATAACAGAAAAAAAGTATTAAAGTTATATCAGTAAAGGTATTACTAAAACAAATTAGATGCATGTATCTAGAGAATGTACTACATTTTAATGTTTTATTAAAATTTAAAAATTTTAGAGCTGATTGAATAAATATTATAAGAAATGTGGCATTCTTTGAGACCATTATTTAAATAACAGGTCATAACTCAAAATATACTCTTACAATAAGAAATATTTTAGTACATTCTCTAGAAAATAATATATAAATATCAGGTTCAAAAGTTTTATAGGAATACATTTATAACATTTTGAGTTATCACTCGCCATGATAGATTTTGAACAATTTATAGTTCCCACTTCAGATTTCTATAATTTTATAAAATTGATTGTAACTTGGCCTCTAGGTAACGTAGAAACAAAACAAAGTATGTTTTGTAAAGCCCAAAAGATAGTTCTATTCAATATAATAAAAAACAAAAAATGTGTTATGACCGAATTTGGTAATTTTAACGTGTTTGTATTTAGTGAAGATAGTGAAAACACTATGAATATTTTGAAAATAAAAGGGATTTATCTTGATTTGCGATAACATTTTTACAGGTACACCTTCTTTAAACTGAAAGTCGCTCATTTTTACGTAAGTGATTACTGGAAAGGCAGTTTTTGTTAATTTGTTCTGATTAAGGTTCTTAAAGCCTTACTGAATGACTTATGGGTATTTCAGATGAATTAATGCAAAATGTTTGGAAGATATTACATGAATACAAAGCAAACTGAATCCTCTGAGAATATAAGTTCACATTGTAGTAGCTGAAAAAGTCCAATTTTATATGAAAGAAGTTTCTCCTTTCATCGCTACTAAACTCCGAACTTATTTTCCAAAAAAATTGAGCTAATATTTTTTATCGCATTATGCTATTTGTTATTCAAGAATCGCTTGGGATAATTTCTCTGCATTATTACTGATCTTGTCATTTATATCACCATTATTCTATTATAAATATTATCTTAAATTATACTAATTTCCATACTTGTTGTTTACTCTACATACTCAAACCTCGTATGGAACAATTAAACAAAAGAATCGCTCAATGGAAAAACAGGAAACCTTAACTTGATATCCGTGTTTTGAATTTTAATTAAGATGTGCTAATGTTCATTTTTTTTGTCTTTATTATTCCTAATCAGCGCGTTCATTAATCCATATAATTCATCAACGAAACGTTTTCTTTCCAGATACGGGTCACAAATCTCAACCCCCGTTTGGCAACTTCCGCCTCCGCGAGAGCACTGTCCAGACCATTCTCAACCACCCCAAGTACGGACCTAGAGAGCGGAACTCTGAGCTGGGGTCTAACGTCTTCACCTACCTCCGTTTCGGACTGCCTCGCGTGTTGCCCCATCCTCCGGCCAAGCCCCTGCGCAACGGGTCCAGCGGGTACGATTCGAGTGACGACAACGCATCCCCTTACCTCGACCGGGGCCGGCGGACTCGCAGCGACCCCGACTTCCGCAACCACGTGATTCCGCCGGGGCCGGAGGGCGCGGAGACCCGGAAGAGTTCAAGCCGCCTCAAGGCGTGCAGTGAAGCCGATCTCCTGGCCGCCGACTCCAGGGCGCAGTCGAGGCAACAGATTATCAAGGCTAGGGAAGACGCCAGGGAAGGCTACCAGAGAAATCCCATGCCGGGAAATGGACATGCGGTGACACCTGGGTCCAAGGCAGGGTCTCATCTGTCGGTGAATTCCAGGATGTCCCCAGATCATTCCTCGTATAGGAGCCCGGGAAAGGTGAGCTGGCTTTTTTGTATTACTCTAAAATTCAACAAATTAGAATTATCAATGTTTGCAAATATTTAGTAAAATAACACGACTTGAAGAAAAATTTTTCAAGGTGCCTAATTAAAACTTTCAAAGCTGCTTTATAAGGTTTCTCTTTTGTTGCTAAACATTTTTGCCTTATCATGGCGTAGTCCACTGCGTTTCTCAAACTGTGGGGACAGCCCACCTAGGAGAGTATAATTATTCAACAAAGGGCGGGGGGCAGTGAGCATATTGCAATGTTGAAAACAAAAGATTTAAAAACAGTTATTAATTTACTGAAATTAAACTAACAAAATGTATTTTAATATAACAAAAAAAAATAAAATATACATTTACACCGATATAATTCACTTATAAATGTATCAGTACTGCACAACGTATTATATAAATAATGCAACGATACCAAGTTAAGAACAAGTTCAATAATTTTCAGTGTGACCCCATGGACTTGCAATATATAAAATTATATACAAAAATTAACATTTATCTTAATTAAAAACCGTACAAATTATTCCTTAGCTGTCAACTAAAAGATACGCGATTTGCTCCCCAATGTTACCGTTTTCCACGTAGGCACGCGTATGTGATATATAAAGGAATACATAAGCAAATCCCCTGAAATAATTAAATCCTTCGTAAACACTGTTACGGTCATTTTATTGTATTTCAAAGACTTGGAAATAATTTTATGGATGCAGTGCATAGAAAAGAACGTGCTTCAGAAAGACGTATATGTACGTCCGGGAGAAGTAAAGCTTTGGTTGAGCGAGACGTTTATATACGCCGGTGGCGCTGAAAAGGATAAAGTCATATTGACACTTATAGAAAGAGTGAACATTGCAACCGCACACATAGAAAATAGAATGAAATTCCTATTTGTGTAGCTAGTTACACATTCAGATAGTTAGTTGCTCACGTTTTCATAAATATTAAGTTTTTTCCTTTTCTTTTTGGATATAAAAGACAAAATAGAAGAAAATATGGATACATTGTCTTTTTAACATAACAAAAACTTCAAACAAAACTCTATAGAAATTTTTTATAATGAGTTGTAAATGTACAAGTTTTCGGTTAGATATGCTAGGACTCAAAGTAATATTTTAAAATGACTTTTTTGTTTTTCCCAAGATATAGAGGTTCAAAATTACGAGGTTTGTTGCAGATAACCCTCGTGATGATTTACTGTGCGTCCTTGATAAACACTAACCTAAGATATAGAATACGTAATTATACAATTTAAAGGCAAATGTGTGGACTATAAATTTTTACTTTATTCTCACCAGACCATAAATTTAGATTTTTAACACACCACATTTCCCCCCTTTTTTTGCTATAAATATTAATTTTCATTTGTTTTTCCTTTTGAAGAAAATTATATGCTATTATTTCGATGACAGAAAGTGTTTAGATCAGTGGCATAACGGAGAATATTACAGTCCCCTGCAAACTTTGGTTTTGCGCCCCAAGCCCAAATACCTACTTTGCGTCAGTCAAGCTTTGGACCTCCCTCGGTCTTCCCTCGCAACAGGGGGGTTGCGGGGGTGTACATTACGTCACTGGTTTAGATCGTACCAAATGTCGAGTCGCAGTTCAAATCCCAATTCCATTTAGAACCATTGTCTAGAACAGTGCTGGACACGCTTTTTATCGCCACGGGGGACCGACTAACGTTTGATAATATTACCGCGACTAGCTGATGGAGACGTTGATTGTGTATATTTTAGATAGTTTTGATTTAATAACTTTAATTGAATTGTGTATATTTAAATATACCTTCAGAATAAAATACAGTTATACCAAAAAATAAATATAAAGTAATTTAACATGGTAAATAAATTGATTTCCATAAAAAAAATCGCACAAACTGACAGAAAAACACCACAGTAAGCAAAATGGAAATAATTTAATGTTCTTTTTGGGGCCCGGTGTTATTTGATCCATGAACCCTAAGTTGAGGGACCATTGGTCTAGAACATAGGTTCTCAACGTGGGCGATAACGTCCCCTTGTGGGCGTTTGAGACTTTCAGGGGGGCGGTAAGAAACCCAGAGAAAATTAGAAGGCGTTGAGATGGCACGGAGGGGCCTTTGGCAGATTAACCAAATATAGTCTAAAAAGACTAAGAAAACACTCTGATTATTACTAACAAAAGTAAACTTTAATGCTGTTTACCTTATGTTGATTGTATGTATTCAAATCATTTCTATATTACATGTACGAAAATTCACATATTTCGGTAGTTCGGGAAGTGGATGAAAATCTTAAAGATTTCATTTTACATTCAGACCTACATAAAAAAAATTGAATGATATAGTGCATTTTAATTTCTGTAGTGCACGTGTTGTCTTTGTCTGTGAGCAGTAGGGAAAATGTTTCGTCCACTACATTTCATTACGAATATTATCCAAGAAACATAAAATATGTTAATCAGGAATTAACGTGTGATTCTTTAAAGGCTGAAACTGTCAATTTATCTTCGTATCATCAAAACCTCTGCCTGTCTTTATAACAGATAAGCTAAAACTTTTATTCCACTCTTTTAAATGAAGAAATTCAGTAGCGTTTCAATTCCAACAATATCCTATCTATGACTAAAATATATAATATTGCACAGTTATGTGTGGCAACAGCTATTTCAGATTCCCCAATAAAAAATGGAGCTTTAGAAAAATTAAATTAAAAAATATATTCTATTAGTTACAGGATATGTTTTAAAACTCTTGTTTTCACCATCTATTAAGTACACTTTTATTCCTCTAGAGTGGGAGGGGGGTGGTATCAAAATATTCATTAGAAAAGGGGGCGATATCAAAACATTCACTAGAAAAGTGGGCGCTAGCTCAAAAAAGGTTGGGAATCTATGGTCTAGAATAATGAAAACTATGTATTGCATGTTAAAATCCTTACGTGGTGTGGAATTTAGCAGAATGAGATATAAACTCTCATCTCTTGCTATTCATCTGATAACCACAATGGCTGAGTAGATAAAATCTCGAACTCGTGGTCAGCGTTGTCGAGTCATGCTTTTGAGTCCTGATACCACTTTAAGACCCTCCATGTAGAGGAACTGATGAACGTTAAATCTGTCGGCTGAGGTATCATCCTCGTCACTGAACCCCTTAATTTTCATAATGTCTCATTGTTTCTAGTGGTAATAAATGAATAATAGAGAAATAATAAAACGCAGTTAATAATCTATCCATTCCCATCACTTGGCGTTTACACTTACGAGGTCAATTTCGAAAAATTATACTACGGTGCTACAATAACATTTGAATGAAGCAAAACCAAACATTTTGTACAAATTTATCACAAACTCTTCTACTGATAGCTGAAAACGCATTGAAAAATTCAATTTTCCAATTTAAATGCATTAAATAAATACTAATTGTATGATTTGGTGCAGTTTATGTAATATCGAGAGTGCAGTGCATTTAAACAAAATTCCCTTTTAACCCATAACCAGTTTTATACAATGTTTTAACCATATAAACTACACTCAGTGGTGCAACAGCTTATGAGGGCGAAGGTCTACTGTGCCCATCTCAGTATACGTGACCTTGAGCGCTGAGGTGCTTGAGCTGATTTTCTGGTTAGGTGATCAGTCTGGCACGAAACCCCCGAAAGCGAGCTTGTACTCATTTATCGACCCACTGAAGGGATGAAAGGCTGAAAACCCCGGACTAGAGTGAAAGCGTGATACACTGCCACTGGGCTTCAGTTATAACCATAAGTATGAGATATACTTTTATTTTTTCGTGCATTAATTCAAAATAGAATTAAACTTCGATTGAAGAAATTATCAACAGAGTTCTAAAAAACATCCAAATAGTAAAGAATTAAGAATTTTATTCGCGTCAGTGCAAAACAAAAAGAAACTAAGAAACTTCGTATTTAAAAGGCCAAGAACTCTTCCATGTATTATAATTAAAGGATTGAAAGGGCTTTCATTTCGTGCATTGGGGGGAAAAGCTTTCCTTCATAAACATAAAGTTATCGGAAAGGAGTGGAAATCATTGGTCTGCTTTTGAAGAATACGAACAAAACGGAAAAAGCTTAGAAATGTAACAAAAATAGTTTTTTCCGAGAGCTAATGCGGTATTAACGATTTTTCTGCTCTACATAATCCGCAGACTAGTTTATTGCTTCTGGCTTACGGTTTCTAGAGGAAAACAACTCTATCGCAGAGGAGTTGAAAGGTGATGTCGGCATTTCTACAGCGGATGCTGTCTCTTGTGCTGTATTGATTGATCTTTTCTCCATTCACGCGCGTTTATTAAGAATGAAATACTACCGTGTTTCCAATACTCTAATGCCCACTCGTGACAAAGCGATTGGATGGCAAAAACGGGTATCAGTATAGTATCTTTCTTATTTATATTCAGTTTCATTTGCAATTTTATGTATATATTTCTCTAAAATAACTGGAGAAAGAAGTGTTGGGGTACATATGTGTACATTAATAATGCAATTAACTTTAAACGATCTGCACTTTCTTTTTCATTTAAAGCAGTGCTTCTCAAACATTTAACACTTGCGACCCAATTTCCAATTATAATTTTCATCGTGCCCCCTACCCCCCCCCATATGATAATGTTTTGATTGCAATCATGTAATTTGAATCTAAAGCTACAATACTGTTTTAATTACAAACCGTACAAATTATCAAGATGAGTATTAAATTTTGTATATGACATGTCCATGGGAGTCGCTAGTAATTATTAAACTCGTTTCTTACTTAGTATTGATAAATTTTCAAACACATTGAGCAGAACTGCTACATTTATATTATAATTTTAAAAGTCTGTTTTATTTTTTATGTCAGAATGTATTTTGTCTGCTTCCTTTCAGTAAATTAATAATTTTTAAACTTATTTTTGACTTTTTAATATGACTTTTAAGGGGGCACGCCCAACATTTATAAAAACGCTGATTTAAAGTTTCTAAATTCTTTGAACAATAAGATTCCACGAATGTTTTCCTCTAAATTGTTATAGTTGTTTTACTCTCTTCAGTTGTTTAATTTCATTTACTCCATTTTAATTTATTATAAATTGTTTTTAAATTGAATAAGCAGTGGCGTACACGGGGGGGGGGAGGGTCGTTCTTCCTCCCCTTATAGATCAACAGATTTTGTAATTTTTATCATAGATTATGTATGCACTGAGCCGAGGAATAAGTGTGGGGTTTGAACCTCTTCCATACACCGATTGTAAATTTTTAGCAAAATAATTACACATCGGCATTTTTTGTGCATTATTTTAAAATGTAAACCCCTCCCATAAAAGTAGTCTGTATACGCCACTGTCTCTGTGCCTTCATTTTCATGTTTCTTAGAATGTAACCCACCGGTAAGAGAGGTTTGTGCACGCCACTGTTAATAACTCATTTTCAGTGGTATGTTTGAGCTTGTACGTTCAACTCGAGGCTTTAGTGTCAATCATTGAAATTTTCTGCTTATAAAAGTTGGCTGTAATTTAACGTAACCATATCATCAAGAAGTCCTTTTCATTGCTTTGTTTGATTTATTGCTCACGATTTTGATGTAAATATTCGACACTTACTCCATCAAACAATTATATTTTTCCAGCTGGACGGTTTCTACCACGATGCCCCTATGCTAAATGAACGGTTCTTCCCCAAGGACAGTTTCTACTCCACTCTACCAGGTGCTTCAAGCGAAGGTGGCCTTCCCAGGTACCCCCATCTCCAAGTTCGTGACCTCAGCTATGAACTGGACATGTCTTCAGCATGGCACACTCTGTGTGGGGGTGCTCGGACCAAGCTCAGGATGCTCGAAGGGCTCTCTTTCGAAGTGAGAGGGGGAGAGATCCTAGCTATCATGGCAACCACAGGTGAGAACGATATGAAGATTTTCTTTCTCTAGATTACTGTAAGGGTACTACCCTTTTTAATTAAGTTATCGATTGACATTTGGTGTAAATTTATAAATATAAATTTAGGACTGAAAACTTGGTAAGGATTATTAAAACTTGGATAGTAAATTTTTTTTGTAGGTATATTGTACGAAAATGTGCTATAATATTTTAATTAAGGCATTTCTCTATTTGAACTATTGATAATAAGGTATTACAATTGAAATCAAAGATTATGTATTATATTTTTATATAATAGTTGTGTGTTCAATCTTTTCACATTATCGGTTGCATTACACAGCTACAAATTGCTTGCATAAGAAAATGCAAGCCTTGCATTTTGTACCTTGTTTATTCTTCGATTTCCAAAAATGAATTATTTTCATTATATGAACGATTCCGGAAATTAGAAACTTTAATTAGAACAGAATTGCACTAACTTGAAAGCTCTCTGTATTTTCTGTCTGATGTAATGCTAGAAAATTAGGTGCTAACATATTATCGCAACATATTGGTGATATATAAAACGAAGCGCCTAGTAACCAATTCAGCACGTCCTTTATAGGAAATCGAGTTTGCCAAATTGGCGAGTTAATAGAGTTGGCGATTATTGCTATAATACGTGATTACCGAAAATTTGCATTTTTTAATTATATTTTGAAATTTGACATGGAACTATATATTTCCTTCTTGCAACTTTATCAATTTAAAAGGTATGAAGTTTTTCTAAATTTATTTTACGTGTGTACATTCTTTAATCATATTCAATCAATTCAATTAAAATTTTAGTAATTAAATATTTATGTGAGAAGAGAATTTTAACGTCAGGTCGGAAACTTGGAAAAATGTCTGTGACAATACAATTGCTTTGAATCATTTTTTAAATGCCTTCCACTAAAAACAAAAAAAAACAAAAATTTCAGATTTGTAATTTTAATGTTCTTAACTACTCGCAATCTCTATAATAAGAAATATACTGCGATGACATGCAATTACATTTTAAGGACGCAAATCGAATTTCAATCATTATATATTTTTAATTACATTAAAATAATTCATGTTCTTCCCTCTTCTGCTTGATGTTCACATCTGATCAAAATCAATTTTCAACTTTATATGCGCATATATTTTCCACTAAGAGTTATTCTTGTACTTTACCGCACATCCCTTACATAAGTTTTAATTTATTTTTTGAATAATTTCTCTTTCTTTTGGCATATATCGATAACGCGGTAAGAAAAAGTTTTTATTTGCAACTGATTCTACATAGCCACGCGATTTGCTTTGTATGAGTCAAAATTAGTATTTTATGAATACAATAATTGATGCAGCAACAGTGCAATAAAATTCATAGTATTTTTTAAAATGTTAAATAAAAGAAATCTTGTTCTTGTACATTTCCATTTTAGCTTCAAATGCAAAACTTTTAAGGGCTGTTTACAGTAACTCTACATTCACCTATAAAGTGTGAAAAATTTCCATGCTTAATGCTGAAAAACCTTCAATTCACACAAATAAAATGTAGAAAATTGGAACAATATTTTTAAAGCATTTTTGGCTATTATGGGATAATCGCTTCTAATTTTAATCCAAAATGTATTAATTGACGCTTCGTAATGTTTTGAAAATATCAATTATTAAAGAGCGAAATTAGTCATTCCTCTTCATTTAAAGTTAATTCATGTACAAATATGTTATCACAAATGGATTACGAACCCAATCAAATATTTTTATACCTAAATTTGGGGAAAAGTTAAGTCACACATTATAATTAAGAATTTATAAGAAATGTGGCGGCACACTTCAAGAATTTGGCACATTGGTTGTGAATCCCTTCTCTGGAGATACTGTTGGTTCACATCAATTGGCCAGTTAGTAAATTTTACCAATAATTAAATAACAGTCATAACATTATTTTAAATATCAAATTACATTGCAAAGTGTATTTACTAGCCAGTTCGGAACTGGATTTTGCATAGAACCAATCTAGGTCGCGGTCTAAGGTAGCAGCAGTCAGCAAGAAATATGGCTTACCAAATACTTAAATAATATTCGATTTTGTAATGTATTTAACCAAAAATAAAATAATTAATATTTAATTAAATATGAGGGGAGGCGCAAAATTACTTATCTGGCATAAGACGTTGAAAAAGTGGAGTAACGTACATCCTCGCAACCCCTGCATCGCGGGGGGGCCAGGGTTCTAAGAAACCCAAAGCCTGACTGCCGACAAGTACCTACCCTTTGTAAAATCCAACTTGAGGGTCCCAAAACCTGACTTTGTAGGGGGGGGGGACAATGTTCTCAGTTACGCCATTGCGTTGAAATATGTAAATTCCTCCACCAAGTCGATATATATTTGAATATTCTTATTTTTAACTGAGCTTGCACATCTCAAAGTGAATTAGAATACCCGTATATTATAGATAACACGGAAACTTTTTATTACACTACACATTTCTGTATTTATGTACCTATCCCCCGATTTACATAGAAGATTGATTCAGAAAACTGTGAATCAAAGTTGAAGATTTTTGTACATAAAATCGTGTAAAACGCTGAAACAATCTAAAATATGAAATAAAATAAAATAAATAGTAAAATAATACTAATTTGTGAAATAGTAGTAGTTACTAATGCCACCTGTTTGAGGCATTAGTAAGGTCGAAATTAGAGGTCTACGAAATTCATCGTGGCAAAGGGCTAGATGTACGCCTGTCGTTATCCGTAGCTTTGAGCCCCATACAGGTGACAGTACTTTTTGGCTCGATTCCACCCGAATTTTGCGGGAGAACACCCTGGGGGTGGCTAGGGGCTTCCCACTTAATTGTATTGGTATCAATTAGAATTCGTTTTTCAATGGCGTCTTCTACCCATATCATTAAAACATTTTCCATATTTTCCATTATAACATCTCGTACGTATAAAGTCGTGATCATGCTCGTTGAAAAAGCCAGCTGCTACACTTTTTTCAAGTCTTGCTTTTTCCTTATTGTTCTTATAATGGCTTCATTCGTGGAATAAAATTTAGCAACATCTGTTACTTTCTCCTTCAAGCAGATCTAAAATTTTAATTTTGTTTTCTAAAAAAATATAACTTTTCTCTTAATTTTTAAAAATTTCTTTTTGCATGGTAAGACACGTAAAATTTTGAAATATTTTTAAAATGCAACTGAAATTGTAATTGTTTACCGTCAACCAATAAAAACAAAGTCTTAAAAATTACGAATAGAAAAATACAACCGTTCACCTTTTTGATGCTATAACAATTTACTACACAGATTTGCATGAACAGTAAGTTTGATTGTACGAACAAAATAGGGAATAGAACTAAAAATGAGTAGCAGTGTCAGTTCTATTATCAAGCAAAAACGGAATTTCAAAAAAATTATAGAATTTTTTTCTTTTTTTAAATTCCATATTTTACAAACAATGTGAAAGTAAATTTGGAAGATATGAGTGCCCTACATTATTTGTATTTATGCATTACATAAGTTTTTAGTACAAATTTGAAAACCTTCATATAAGCACAAATCTTGTTCAGCATTAAATATATTTAATATACGAACTTCATTGTTTTCGAATGTTCAAAAAGTAAGCGCTCATTGATGTACGTTGAATTCTTTCTTTACGCATAGCCCTGACCTCTGCTAACTAGTTGTAAATACAATACTAGTTTGGGATTCTCCTTTTTTAAAAGTGCGAGTATTTTTGTTAATTTTGTCATTTCTAATTTCTTGAAATTCCTCTTCTCTGTAATTGCGAGTAGGGACGAGGATGATTTCCTTGACCTACATTTTGGGGAATCAAGTTTATCTTCATTTTAAGATTACATTCTGTAAATCGAAAGAAATGTTAATTTGAAAGGTAGGAATTCGAATCTTGTTTACTTATATCTGTATTGCATAATTTTATTTTCCTTGCTTCTAAATTAGTTTCGCTTTTTGTGGTTGGGAAAATTGTGTATTTTGGTATTAGGAAAGAAAAGAGAAAAATGTAAACATTATTCTTAGTGACTTAAGGATGTTGTGTTTTGAAGAAAAATATTCTATATGAATATCTATTTAACGAATTTTCCATATAAAGAACGTTTTCGGAAATTAGTGACTTCGTTAAATAGAGGTCTGACTAAACTTGATTCATCTTAGAAACTTTATTACTTACTTTTCAATGACTTTAACTGAACCAAAATTTTGAGCCATACATGCAATACTTGATAAAAAAAAAATATGTAACTCCTTGTATATATTTTACACAATAAATATTATCCAAACATTTAATAAACAATTGTATGGTTGATTCAAATGTTCAAAGTTTAACAAAAAATTGTTTATCTTGGTTTATTATGCAAAAGTGCATATTGATAAACTTTTCTTTATTACTGAAAATTTGTTTCATCATTAAATTGTTTACTTGGAATTAAAGTTTCCTGTAAGAACTGTTTTTTATATGGCTGTTTTACTAAAATAGAAACAATGATTAAAGTGGATTTTAAAACCTTTAATCGTTGTCAGAATCTTTAGCAGAGAGGTTTT